>CM054122.1:7535000-7817500 GCA_028751855.1 Ambrosia trifida | reverse complement strand
AAAATCAAAAAAGCGCCGAGCCGTTTTTTTTTTAAATAAAAACCGTCTTCGGGTAAAAAATGGGTAACACGTGTTAGTTTTGCTTAACATGTGTTAGTCGAAATTTTATTTATTTATTTTTTTAAAAAAGTGCTCGGCGCTTTTTTGATTTTTTTTTTGGCTCAAAATGCTTAAAATCATGTATATTACATGCCCTAATATTTAAAAAAAAAATTGGAAGTTAGAGTTACAGAGTTTTCACTATAAGAGTGGGTTTCCACATTAACCTTACCCTATATATATATATATATATATATATATATATATATATATATATATATATATTCGATCAACTTTTTAATGTTAGTTTACCTACACGGTAGTGTAGTTAGCTTAGTTTCTTGAAATATTTATCAAATTTGTTTTGTAGAAGAACTGCATTTATATTGTTACTAAAGGTTATTGTTACTACAACAAATAGTGGTTCGGGACAAGTATGAACATTCTAAGGTCATCAGGCTTTTGATCTCGTCCGCATGAAGGTTTGAACTTGCAGCACTAAAGAACTCGTCGGAAGGGGTACAGAGATAGAGGTCTCTGGACCACCCTCTGATGCTTAACATTAGTAAAGTGTCTAATATAAACGTGTATATAAGTAAATGGATGATTAGTATAGAGATATGTGTATATATAACTATGAGATGTAAAGAGTATAATGTAAGGAGGAAGTGATGGCTGAGACCTAACGGTTAGCTAGGAGTTTATCCAATATCACGCTTCCTAACTTGATGGCTTGACAAAGCTGTAGGAACTGATGTGGTTGTGATAACCAACATGGTTATGAGCTGTTAGTGTGGTTGTCATTGCAGCAACTCGTATGCTCAGAGGCTTTAGGGCTTCAAGCACAGCTGAGAGTTTCAATTGAGAGAATAATTCTAGAGAGAGAAATATAGAGAGATGTCTGTTAAGGGAGATCAATCTTGTAACACCCCAACCGATGGCGGAAACATCGGGGTGCCACGTATTGATGATTGTTTTCAGTAGCACATGGTATAATATAAATTTTAAATAATTTATTCAAACATAATATCCAAAATGTGAAATAATGTCTAAGAATTCAAATACATAACATCTAACTTCAAAACTTCAAATAAACTTCAAGATAAATCCTCATGCTAACTCAAGCCTCAGCTTCATTGTTACCTGAAACATGTTAATTTTGAAAGTATTTTGGGTCAACATAAGTTGGTGAGAATTACATAGGTTTTTGATGATAAAATGAATAAAATGTTATGCAATTCATGTGTCATGTTAATCTAGCCCATATGTGAGAAACATATTAGAAATAAATCGAGTGCATAATCAACCCTGCTGACTGTTATAAAATGATACATACCATACACTTATGGTCCCAATATGTTATGCGATAACAAACACCCACGTAACCTTGGTAGGAGGCACGTATCCGGGTGGGATTGTCAGTCCAATAGATCTATCAATGTATACCGTCGGCTGATCAATGTTAATGATTATGCTAGAATGGTGCTTACTCTAATCATGTTCAAGACAATATGCAACATAGAAAACACATAAACACATTGATGATTGAATTGCAATGAAAAGTGTTATAACATGTTTCACCCCAAAAGTGGTGATAAAAGGGGCTATGTAAACTCACCTTAGCAAATGTTAACTTGTTGAAAAGATATGATAATTGTGTTGCCCAAAGTGATTCCAAATATTACCCTATAATGAGGTAATATATATAATAAGTCTAAGTCTATATAAACTAATACGTGCATTCTAGGGTTTCGATTTGGGGATAATCAATTGTTAAATTTAATTTAAAAATGTTAATTAAATAAAGAAAATTGGATAATTAATGAAAAATAGTCTTTTTATAAAGTTTCAATTTTGAGTGTGCACATTAAAGTGTTTGAAGCAATAAAATAATTTTTATAAAATTATTTCATTTAAAATAGATTTTTAAATCTATTTATTTATAAATAGCCAATTATTAACTTTAATATTCAAAAATACTAAAATTAAAGAAATCTTATTTTAAAAATCATAATTCTGTTCTAAATGATTAAAAATAATTTGTATAAAATTTTGGTGCAAAAATGATGAAAATTGGATTTATTATGAATTAAATATGATTAAATCTTACAAAAATTGATTAAAAATAATAAATAAATGATTTTACTGAATTAAAAATTATTTCAGTAAAGTTTAACTTTATAAAAAGTTAGGATAATTTTTGGGGAATTTAATAAAACTGTTTTGATATAATAATGGATTTTTATAAATATAATAGTATAAAAATGATTTAATTATTATAATTATTAAATAAAAGAATTTCTGAAAAATAAAAATTGTAAATAAATCTTTTATATCAGATTAAGTAATTATAATTTTTTTAGAATTTATAAAATAGTTTTGGTATTTTAAAAGAATTTATAAGATTAAAAGGATTTATATATATATATAATTATCTAATGGTTAAAAAGAAAAGAAAGGAAAAAGGTGCAAAAACCCGGTCAGTGCCGGGACTCGAACCCGGGTGACCATAGTGGAAGCCAAGCGTCTCAACCACCTGGCCTAGGCCGGTGGTTGTGATGACTTCTGGTTTTAATTAATTAAATACAATATGCAAAAATCAGTATTATCCCCAATTAAAAACGCGATGAACCCTAGCTTAACAATCAGACGATTCAGGCAACTATAGCCCAATTAATGTTAGGGCTATAGTTGCTTGGATGCCGATGAATGAAACCCACCAACAAAATTGAACTCACAGTGCTTGATTGATGTTTGTGATCGGGTCAAAGCAAAAGTCAACCACGAGCGATTAAACCAATTACAGAGAGAATCAGAGAGAAATAGGGATTGAGAGAGAGGTATGAGCGATTTGTCAAGGTACGCAGAGCCTCAATTTATACTAATGGATTAGGGTTAGGGTTAATTGGGTAGTTGACTTTCCTTATTATAAAACGCGGCCAATTATGATGATTAGGGCACGATGCCGTGTAATTGTGGTGCAATTGTGTTGTAATGGGCCGGTAATAGCACGAGCTTGCCAAACATAAAACAATTACGCGTTAATACTACGGATTGGGCAACAAGGAATCCCACAGTTGACTTTTCTAGTCAACTGTGAGGATTTCAAATCGTGTATAAGTTTAATATGAGTCCGGGTTTATCTCAAACAGAAGGCCAGCCCAGCTGGTTTGTGCATTGTGTGTAAGGTTGGGCCGGTCCTTGGCGCGGGTTCGAACCCCGGCCAAGGCAAACATTTTTTTTGATTTTTAATTATAACCACACACACACATATAATAATATATATAGCATTAGGGTTCCATAAAAGCGACAAAAATAATAAATGCGAGGATAATTATGAAACTTGACGTTTTATTAAATGTCGGTGCGTAACGTACAAGAATTTATTGCGTAATGTTACAGTCTCCCCTACTTTTAGGAACTTCGTCCCGAAGTTGGAGTTGGAGAGTCTGGTGGAAAAAGATGCGGATACTTCGACTTCATCTGGTCTTTACGCTCCCAAGTGAACTCTGGGCCTCGTTTAGATTCCCAACGAACCTTAACGATCGGAATACGACTGCGCTTGAGTTTCTTGACTCCAGTGTCAAAAATCTCGACGGGTTTCTCGACAATGTGCATGCTTTCATCGATTTGCACATCCTCAAGAGGAACATGAAGGTTCTCATCAGCTAAGCATTTCTTGAGATTCGAAACATGGAAGGTCGGATGAACATTGCTTAGCTCGGGTGGAAGCTCAAGTCTGTAAGCCACTTTCCCAACTCTGTCAAGAATCTTGAAGGGGCCTACGTATCGAGGAGCTAGTTTTCCCTTTCTACCGAAACGAATAACTCCTTTCCAAGGGGATACCTTAAGTAGCACAAGGTCCCCAACTTGAAATTCCAAGGGTTTACGACGTTTATCAGCATAACTCTTTTGGCGACTTCGAGCCTTGAGAAGATTATCCTGAATAAGCTGGATTTTGTCTGTGGTTTCCTGGATTAGTTCGGGTCCAGTAATACGAGCTTCACCAACCTCGGTCCAACAGACAGGAGAACGACATTTCCGACCATAGAGTGCCTCAAAAGGAGCCATGTTAATGCTGGCGTGATAACTGTTGTTGTATGAAAACTCAACCAAAGGAAGATGAGAATCCCATGCGCCACCAAAATCGATGACACACGCCCTGAGCATGTCCTCAAGTGTCTGGATGGTTCGTTCGGTCTGACCATCCGTTTGAGGGTGATAAGCAGTGCTCAGGTTCAACTTAGTACCCAAAGCTTTTTGTAGAGATTCCCAAAAGTGAGAGGTGAAACGACCATCGCGATCCGAAATAATGTCCAAAGGTATACCATGACGACATACGATTTCACTTACGTACATCCTTGCCAACCTTTCCACAGAATACTTCTCACGAATAGGTAGAAAGTGGGCGGATTTGGTCAAACGATCGACGATTACCCAAATACTGTCAAAACCTTTGGGTGTGCGAGGGAGTTTGGTGATGAAATCCATAGCTATGCTCTCCCATTTCCAGACAGGAATCTCTGGTTGTTCAAGCATACCAGATGGTCGTTGATGTTCAGCCTTAACCTTGGAACAAGTGAGGCATTTTGCAACGAAAAGAGCAATGTCTTTCTTCATACCAGGCCACCAATAAGAATAACGAAGATCTTGGTACATCTTGTCAGCTCCAGGATGAATAGAATAACGAGACTTATGAGCCTCGTTCATGAGAAAAGTACGAAGATCATCACGGTCAGGAATCCACAGTCGATTAAGAAAATAAAGGAGACCATCGGGTTTGGTTTCAAGTTGAGTCTCAGCACCACAAGACATTTCATCGTACATGTTACCTTGGGTGACTGAGGTGTGTTGAGCCTGGAGAATGCGATCTTGGAGATCGGTACGAACTCTCGCACATTGGAGTTTGACACGCTCTTTACGACTAAGTGCGTCAGCCACAACATTCGCCTTGCCAGGATGGTAGCGAATTTCGCAATCATAGTCGTTAAGTAATTCAACCCAACGTCGTTGCCTCATGTTAAGATTCTTTTGATCGAAGACATGTTGGAGACTTTTGTGGTCCGTGAACACCACACATTTGGTCCCATAAAGATAATGTCTCCAAATCTTGAGTGCAAAGACAACAGCGCCCAATTCCAGATCATGGGTGGTATAATTTTTCTCGTGAATCTTGAGTTGTCGAGACGCATAAGCAATAACCTTTCCTCGTTGCATGAGAACACAACCGAGACCTTGGTTTGATGCATCACAGTAGACCACGAAATCATCATTACCATCAGGTAGAGATAAGACAGGAGCTTCACAGAGTTTCAGCTTAAGAGTTTCAAACGCTTCCTCTTGCTTAGGTCCCCACTCATAGGGTTTACCCTTGTGAGTTAAGGTAGTGAGAGGAACAGCGATCTTGGAGAAATTGGCGATGAATCGACGATAATAACCAGCCAACCCAAGAAAAGAACGGACTTCTGTGGGAGTGGTAGGAACACTCCAATCCTTCACAGCTTCGATTTTCGCAGGATCAACATGAATTCCGTTCATATCAATGACATGTCCCAAAAATTGAACTTCCTTAAGCCAAAATTCACATTTGGAGAACTTGGCGTACAGTTGTTCTTTCTTTAGGAGACTCAGGATAGAGTGAAGATGTTGCTCGTGATCGGATTTTGATTTAGAGTAAATCAAAATATCATCAATGAAAACGATCACGAATTTGTCGAGATAGGGTCTACAAACCCGATTCATCAGATCCATAAATACCGCGGGAGCATTGGTCAAACCGAAAGGCATAACCATGAATTCATAGTGACCGTAGCGAGTGCGAAAAGCTGTCTTGGGAATATCTTCATCGTGGACTCTAAGCTGATGATAGCCAGAACGGAGATCAATCTTCGAGAAGTGGGTTGCTCCTTGAAGTTGATCGAAGAGATCGTCAATCCTAGGAAGTGGATAACGATTCTTGATGGTGAGTTTGTTGAGTTCACGGTAGTCAATACACATCCGAAGAGAACCATCCTTCTTTTTAACAAATAAGACAGGGGCTCCCCATGGAGAAGAACTAGGGCGAATGAACCCTTTATCAGAAAGTTCCTGTAATTGACTAGCAAGTTCTTGCATCTCAGAGGGTGCAAGACGATAAGGAGCTTTAGCAATAGGATTAGCACCAGGAACAAGATCAATACGAAACTCCACTTGTCGAGCAGGAGGCAAACCAGGTAAGTCCTCTGGAAAGACTTCAGGATAGTCACGAATAATAGGAATGTCTTGGATACTTTTGCCTTTGTCCTTCTTCTCTATCACGTTAGCTAAGAAGGCCGTATACCCCTTTCGTAAGTACTTTTGGGCAGTAGTACAAGACATAAGCTTAAGCTCACCACAGGGTTTCTCACCATAGATCTTCAAAATCTCACCAGATTCGAGAGGAATGCGTATGACTTTCTCGAAGCACAGAATTTCGGCACGATGAGTTGACAACCAGTCCATGCCTACTATAACATCAAAACTACCAAGATGCATGGGGATAAGATCGATAGGGAAGGTATGATCATCGAGATTTAACAAGCAGTTACGAATAATAGAACCGATCGAAATAGACTTCCCGTTAGCTACCTCTACCACAAAAGGGTCTTCTAGATTAGTGTGGGGTAAGTTAAGTAAAGGTTCAAACTTTAGTGACACGAATGACTTATCAGCTCCTGAATCAAATAATATGGATGCATAGTGATCATTAATGAGAAACGTACCATTCACCACTTCATTGTTGTCACGGGCCTGATTAGCGTTGAGATTGTAGGCGCGACCTCGAGCACCTTGGTTCTGATTGCGGTTCTGGTTTTGGTTTTGGTTCTGGTTCTGATTTTGGTTTTGGTTACGGTTACGGTTAGGACAGTTGTTGATGTAGTGATTAGGGTTACCACACTCGTAGCATTGACCACGAGTAGGCCTGTTGTTTTGTTGGTTGGGAGCTGGGTTGTTGTTGTCTTGGGCAGCAGGAGATCGACAGACGTTCACCAGGTGACCATATCTTTGACACTTAGTACAGAATCGACATGGCACCTGTGTGGGATGGTGATACTTGCAAGTGTTGCACAAAGGGTGAGGTCCGGTGTATGGTTTCTTGGCTGGGTTTTGGGCAGCAGGTGGAGTGGCAGCAACCATATAGTTTCTAGCCTTACGCTTCTTGTTGCTTGAGGTCTCAGGCTTGACTTCAATTGCAGGCTGTGGAGTATCTTTGGCAACAGTCTTCTTAGAGCCCTTGCGAACCAGAGTACCATTCTTCACATGATTATCAGTAAGAGTGGCCGCTAGACGTTTGGCCTCTTCCAGAGTTGCAGGATTTCTACCCCAAACAGTGTCCTGGATTTGCATGGGCAGACCACCGATGTACTTCTCGATGGCTACCGGCAGAGGAGTAACCTTGTGTGGCAACAATAAGCTAAGCTCATGAAAGCGGGTGTTGTAGGCAAGATTTTCCCCACTATCTTGAGCCAAGGTGTGAAACTCATCCTCAAGCTTTTTGACTTCATTGCGAGGACAGAACTCCTCCTTCATGATCTCTTTGACCTGGTCCCAAGTCATAGCAAGAGCAACTTCGGCCCCACGAGTACGCTTTTCTTCATTCCACCATGTGAGTGCTCGTTTATGGAGAACACTCATGGCGTAACGAACCTTGAAATTGTTGGGGCACTCACTGTTGATGAAGGTATTTTCAATACCCTCAAACCATTGGAGAAGTCCAGTAGCTCCTTCTTCACCGCTGAACTTTGGAGGGTTACAAGAGTTGAAGTGCTTGAGGGTGCAAGCTTGGGGTCCATTGCCATTGCCATTGCCATTGCCATTCCCGTTCCCGTTGTTGTGACCATTCCCATTCAATTGGATGACCTGAGCAAGTAAGTTGGGAACCAGAGTTGCGATTTGCTGCGCCATTTGTTGAGAAATGATCGCAGCCAGTTGAGCATCGACCCCATTGTTGTTGTGGTTAGGAGCTTGGTCATGGTTGTGGTTAGGGTTATCACCACCTTCTGCGGGGTTCTCACCATTGTTGTTGCGAGTGCTGCGACGAGGAGGCATGATCTGTAATAGACACAATGAAATGAATGAGAGTTCATATAAGGAATGTAATCATTTATTCATTAATTAAAACGAATAAACGAAAACGTTGACTTATCAAAGATTCTAAATTCTAATAACATATGAAGACATGCTTTAGCCTATAAGTGAACACTCATCCCGAGAATTCCCAGGTAGGCATCCGGGTCCCTCGTCTGATTGGGATATATGCGCAATGCCAGCCTAGACAGAAGACTCAGAATACAGGCGTTCACCCTTCCAGATTGCACGTGTTCGTTATTAAAATCTAGAACTTCGACGAGATCTCAAGGGGGTTCAGGTTAGACCTGAGGATTTTGTCCTATAAATCTAATGGTGGATCAGGATTGCAGCAGACAATTAAGAGTAGTCACATGTAGGTTTAGGGTTGTAGGGCATAGGATAAGGATAGGATTAGGGAAGCAATTAGGGTTACAAGTAGGAGAAGCAAGTACTGTTTTAGTCCCTAAGGTTATAGTCTAGATTATTTCTAATAACCTAATTCCCTATAACCAAGGCTCTGATACCAATCTGTAACACCCCAACCGATGGCGGAAACATCGGGGTGCCACGTATTGATGATTGTTTTCAGTAGCACATGGTATAATATAAATTTTAAATAATTTATTCAAACATAATATCCAAAATGTGAAATAATGTCTAAGAATTCAAATACATAACATCTAACTTCAAAACTTCAAATAAACTTCAAGATAAATCCTCATGCTAACTCAAGCCTCAGCTTCATTGTTACCTGAAACATGTTAATTTTGAAAGTATTTTGGGTCAACATAAGTTGGTGAGAATTACATAGGTTTTTGATGATAAAATGAATAAAATGTTATGCAATTCATGTGTCATGTTAATCTAGCCCATATGTGAGAAACATATTAGAAATAAATCGAGTGCATAATCAACCCTGCTGACTGTTATAAAATGATACATACCATACACTTATGGTCCCAATATGTTATGCGATAACAAACACCCACGTAACCTTGGTAGGAGGCACGTATCCGGGTGGGATTGTCAGTCCAATAGATCTATCAATGTATACCGTCGGCTGATCAATGTTAATGATTATGCTAGAATGGTGCTTACTCTAATCATGTTCAAGACAATATGCAACATAGAAAACACATAAACACATTGATGATTGAATTGCAATGAAAAGTGTTATAACATGTTTCACCCCAAAAGTGGTGATAAAAGGGGCTATGTAAACTCACCTTAGCAAATGTTAACTTGTTGAAAAGATATGATAATTGTGTTGCCCAAAGTGATTCCAAATATTACCCTATAATGAGGTAATATATATAATAAGTCTAAGTCTATATAAACTAATACGTGCATTCTAGGGTTTCGATTTGGGGATAATCAATTGTTAAATTTAATTTAAAAATGTTAATTAAATAAAGAAAATTGGATAATTAATGAAAAATAGTCTTTTTATAAAGTTTCAATTTTGAGTGTGCACATTAAAGTGTTTGAAGCAATAAAATAATTTTTATAAAATTATTTCATTTAAAATAGATTTTTAAATCTATTTATTTATAAATAGCCAATTATTAACTTTAATATTCAAAAATACTAAAATTAAAGAAATCTTATTTTAAAAATCATAATTCTGTTCTAAATGATTAAAAATAATTTGTATAAAATTTTGGTGCAAAAATGATGAAAATTGGATTTATTATGAATTAAATATGATTAAATCTTACAAAAATTGATTAAAAATAATAAATAAATGATTTTACTGAATTAAAAATTATTTCAGTAAAGTTTAACTTTATAAAAAGTTAGGATAATTTTTGGGGAATTTAATAAAACTGTTTTGATATAATAATGGATTTTTATAAATATAATAGTATAAAAATGATTTAATTATTATAATTATTAAATAAAAGAATTTCTGAAAAATAAAAATTGTAAATAAATCTTTTATATCAGATTAAGTAATTATAATTTTTTTAGAATTTATAAAATAGTTTTGGTATTTTAAAAGAATTTATAAGATTAAAAGGATTTATATATATATATAATTATCTAATGGTTAAAAAGAAAAGAAAGGAAAAAGGTGCAAAAACCCGGTCAGTGCCGGGACTCGAACCCGGGTGACCATAGTGGAAGCCAAGCGTCTCAACCACCTGGCCTAGGCCGGTGGTTGTGATGACTTCTGGTTTTAATTAATTAAATACAATATGCAAAAATCAGTATTATCCCCAATTAAAAACGCGATGAACCCTAGCTTAACAATCAGACGATTCAGGCAACTATAGCCCAATTAATGTTAGGGCTATAGTTGCTTGGATGCCGATGAATGAAACCCACCAACAAAATTGAACTCACAGTGCTTGATTGATGTTTGTGATCGGGTCAAAGCAAAAGTCAACCACGAGCGATTAAACCAATTACAGAGAGAATCAGAGAGAAATAGGGATTGAGAGAGAGGTATGAGCGATTTGTCAAGGTACGCAGAGCCTCAATTTATACTAATGGATTAGGGTTAGGGTTAATTGGGTAGTTGACTTTCCTTATTATAAAACGCGGCCAATTATGATGATTAGGGCACGATGCCGTGTAATTGTGGTGCAATTGTGTTGTAATGGGCCGGTAATAGCACGAGCTTGCCAAACATAAAACAATTACGCGTTAATACTACGGATTGGGCAACAAGGAATCCCACAGTTGACTTTTCTAGTCAACTGTGAGGATTTCAAATCGTGTATAAGTTTAATATGAGTCCGGGTTTATCTCAAACAGAAGGCCAGCCCAGCTGGTTTGTGCATTGTGTGTAAGGTTGGGCCGGTCCTTGGCGCGGGTTCGAACCCCGGCCAAGGCAAACATTTTTTTTGATTTTTAATTATAACCACACACACACATATAATAATATATATAGCATTAGGGTTCCATAAAAGCGACAAAAATAATAAATGCGAGGATAATTATGAAACTTGACGTTTTATTAAATGTCGGTGCGTAACGTACAAGAATTTATTGCGTAATGTTACAGTCTCCCCTACTTTTAGGAACTTCGTCCCGAAGTTGGAGTTGGAGAGTCTGGTGGAAAAAGATGCGGATACTTCGACTTCATCTGGTCTTTACGCTCCCAAGTGAACTCTGGGCCTCGTTTAGATTCCCAACGAACCTTAACGATCGGAATACGACTGCGCTTGAGTTTCTTGACTCCAGTGTCAACAATCTCGACGGGTTTCTCGACAATGTGCATGCTTTCATCGATTTGCACATCCTCAAGAGGAACATGAAGGTTCTCATCAGCTAAGCATTTCTTGAGATTCGAAACATGGAAGGTCGGATGAACATTGCTTAGCTCGGGTGGAAGCTCAAGTCTGTAAGCCACTTTCCCAACTCTGTCAAGAATCTTGAAGGGGCCTACGTATCGAGGAGCTAGTTTTCCCTTTCTACCGAAACGAATAACTCCTTTCCAAGGGGATACCTTAAGTAGCACAAGGTCCCCAACTTGAAATTCCAAGGGTTTACGACGTTTATCAGCATAACTCTTTTGGCGACTTCGAGCCTTGAGAAGATTATCCTGAATAAGCTGGATTTTGTCTGTGGTTTCCTGGATTAGTTCGGGTCCAGTAATACGAGCTTCACCAACCTCGGTCCAACAGACAGGAGAACGACATTTCCGACCATAGAGTGCCTCAAAAGGAGCCATGTTAATGCTGGCGTGATAACTGTTGTTGTATGAAAACTCAACCAAAGGAAGATGAGAATCCCATGCGCCACCAAAATCGATGACACACGCCCTGAGCATGTCCTCAAGTGTCTGGATGGTTCGTTCGGTCTGACCATCCGTTTGAGGGTGATAAGCAGTGCTCAGGTTCAACTTAGTACCCAAAGCTTTTTGTAGAGATTCCCAAAAGTGAGAGGTGAAACGACCATCGCGATCCGAAATAATGTCCAAAGGTATACCATGACGACATACGATTTCACTTACGTACATCCTTGCCAACCTTTCCACAGAATACTTCTCACGAATAGGTAGAAAGTGGGCGGATTTGGTCAAACGATCGACGATTACCCAAATACTGTCAAAACCTTTGGGTGTGCGAGGGAGTTTGGTGATGAAATCCATAGCTATGCTCTCCCATTTCCAGACAGGAATCTCTGGTTGTTCAAGCATACCAGATGGTCGTTGATGTTCAGCCTTAACCTTGGAACAAGTGAGGCATTTTGCAACGAAAAGAGCAATGTCTTTCTTCATACCAGGCCACCAATAAGAATAACGAAGATCTTGGTACATCTTGTCAGCTCCAGGATGAATAGAATAACGAGACTTATGAGCCTCGTTCATGAGAAAAGTACGAAGATCATCACGGTCAGGAATCCACAGTCGATTAAGAAAATAAAGGAGACCATCGGGTTTGGTTTCAAGTTGAGTCTCAGCACCACAAGACATTTCATCGTACATGTTACCTTGGGTGACTGAGGTGTGTTGAGCCTGGAGAATGCGATCTTGGAGATCGGTACGAACTCTCGCACATTGGAGTTTGACACGCTCTTTACGACTAAGTGCGTCAGCCACAACATTCGCCTTGCCAGGATGGTAGCGAATTTCGCAATCATAGTCGTTAAGTAATTCAACCCAACGTCGTTGCCTCATGTTAAGATTCTTTTGATCGAAGACATGTTGGAGACTTTTGTGGTCCGTGAACACCACACATTTGGTCCCATAAAGATAATGTCTCCAAATCTTGAGTGCAAAGACAACAGCGCCCAATTCCAGATCATGGGTGGTATAATTTTTCTCGTGAATCTTGAGTTGTCGAGACGCATAAGCAATAACCTTTCCTCGTTGCATGAGAACACAACCGAGACCTTGGTTTGATGCATCACAGTAGACCACGAAATCATCATTACCATCAGGTAGAGATAAGACAGGAGCTTCACAGAGTTTCAGCTTAAGAGTTTCAAACGCTTCCTCTTGCTTAGGTCCCCACTCATAGGGTTTACCCTTGTGAGTTAAGGTAGTGAGAGGAACAGCGATCTTGGAGAAATTGGCGATGAATCGACGATAATAACCAGCCAACCCAAGAAAAGAACGGACTTCTGTGGGAGTGGTAGGAACACTCCAATCCTTCACAGCTTCGATTTTCGCAGGATCAACATGAATTCCGTTCATATCAATGACATGTCCCAAAAATTGAACTTCCTTAAGCCAAAATTCACATTTGGAGAACTTGGCGTACAGTTGTTCTTTCTTTAGGAGACTCAGGATAGAGTGAAGATGTTGCTCGTGATCGGATTTTGATTTAGAGTAAATCAAAATATCATCAATGAAAACGATCACGAATTTGTCGAGATAGGGTCTACAAACCCGATTCATCAGATCCATAAATACCGCGGGAGCATTGGTCAAACCGAAAGGCATAACCATGAATTCATAGTGACCGTAGCGAGTGCGAAAAGCTGTCTTGGGAATATCTTCATCGTGGACTCTAAGCTGATGATAGCCAGAACGGAGATCAATCTTCGAGAAGTGGGTTGCTCCTTGAAGTTGATCGAAGAGATCGTCAATCCTAGGAAGTGGATAACGATTCTTGATGGTGAGTTTGTTGAGTTCACGGTAGTCAATACACATCCGAAGAGAACCATCCTTCTTTTTAACAAATAAGACAGGGGCTCCCCATGGAGAAGAACTAGGGCGAATGAACCCTTTATCAGAAAGTTCCTGTAATTGACTAGCAAGTTCTTGCATCTCAGAGGGTGCAAGACGATAAGGAGCTTTAGCAATAGGATTAGCACCAGGAACAAGATCAATACGAAACTCCACTTGTCGAGCAGGAGGCAAACCAGGTAAGTCCTCTGGAAAGACTTCAGGATAGTCACGAATAATAGGAATGTCTTGGATACTTTTGCCTTTGTCCTTCTTCTCTATCACGTTAGCTAAGAAGGCCGTATACCCCTTTCGTAAGTACTTTTGGGCAGTAGTACAAGACATAAGCTTAAGCTCACCACAGGGTTTCTCACCATAGATCTTCAAAATCTCACCAGATTCGAGAGGAATGCGTATGACTTTCTCGAAGCACAGAATTTCGGCACGATGAGTTGACAACCAGTCCATGCCTACTATAACATCAAAACTACCAAGATGCATGGGGATAAGATCGATAGGGAAGGTATGATCATCGAGATTTAACAAGCAGTTACGAATAATAGAACCGATCGAAATAGACTTCCCGTTAGCTACCTCTACCACAAAAGGGTCTTCTAGATTAGTGTGGGGTAAGTTAAGTAAAGGTTCAAACTTTAGTGACACGAATGACTTATCAGCTCCTGAATCAAATAATATGGATGCATAGTGATCATTAATGAGAAACGTACCATTCACCACTTCATTGTTGTCACGGGCCTGATTAGCGTTGAGATTGTAGGCGCGACCTCGAGCACCTTGGTTCTGATTGCGGTTCTGGTTTTGGTTTTGGTTCTGGTTCTGATTTTGGTTTTGGTTACGGTTACGGTTAGGACAGTTGTTGATGTAGTGATTAGGGTTACCACACTCGTAGCATTGACCACGAGTAGGCCTGTTGTTTTGTTGGTTGGGAGCTGGGTTGTTGTTGTCTTGGGCAGCAGGAGATCGACAGACGTTCACCAGGTGACCATATCTTTGACACTTAGTACAGAATCGACATGGCACCTGTGTGGGATGGTGATACTTGCAAGTGTTGCACAAAGGGTGAGGTCCGGTGTATGGTTTCTTGGCTGGGTTTTGGGCAGCAGGTGGAGTGGCAGCAACCATATAGTTTCTAGCCTTACGCTTCTTGTTGCTTGAGGTCTCAGGCTTGACTTCAATTGCAGGCTGTGGAGTATCTTTGGCAACAGTCTTCTTAGAGCCCTTGCGAACCAGAGTACCATTCTTCACATGATTATCAGTAAGAGTGGCCGCTAGACGTTTGGCCTCTTCCAGAGTTGCAGGATTTCTACCCCAAACAGTGTCCTGGATTTGCATGGGCAGACCACCGATGTACTTCTCGATGGCTACCGGCAGAGGAGTAACCTTGTGTGGCAACAATAAGCTAAGCTCATGAAAGCGGGTGTTGTAGGCAAGATTTTCCCCACTATCTTGAGCCAAGGTGTGAAACTCATCCTCAAGCTTTTTGACTTCATTGCGAGGACAGAACTCCTCCTTCATGATCTCTTTGACCTGGTCCCAAGTCATAGCAAGAGCAACTTCGGCCCCACGAGTACGCTTTTCTTCATTCCACCATGTGAGTGCTCGTTTATGGAGAACACTCATGGCGTAACGAACCTTGAAATTGTTGGGGCACTCACTGTTGATGAAGGTATTTTCAATACCCTCAAACCATTGGAGAAGTCCAGTAGCTCCTTCTTCACCGCTGAACTTTGGAGGGTTACAAGAGTTGAAGTGCTTGAGGGTGCAAGCTTGGGGTCCATTGCCATTGCCATTGCCATTGCCATTCCCGTTCCCGTTGTTGTGACCATTCCCATTCAATTGGATGACCTGAGCAAGTAAGTTGGGAACCAGAGTTGCGATTTGCTGCGCCATTTGTTGAGAAATGATCGCAGCCAGTTGAGCATCGACCCCATTGTTGTTGTGGTTAGGAGCTTGGTCATGGTTGTGGTTAGGGTTATCACCACCTTCTGCGGGGTTCTCACCATTGTTGTTGCGAGTGCTGCGACGAGGAGGCATGATCTGTAATAGACACAATGAAATGAATGAGAGTTCATATAAGGAATGTAATCATTTATTCATTAATTAAAACGAATAAATGAAAACGTTGACTTATCAAAGATTCTAAATTCTAATAACATATGAAGACATGCTTTAGCCTATAAGTGAACACTCATCCCGAGAATTCCCAGGTAGGCATCCGGGTCCCTCGTCTGATTGGGATATATGCGCAATGCCAGCCTAGACAGAAGACTCAGAATACAGGCGTTCACCCTTCCAGATTGCACGTGTTCGTTATTAAAATCTAGAACTTCGACGAGATCTCAAGGGGGTTCAGGTTAGACCTGAGGATTTTGTCCTATAAATCTAATGGTGGATCAGGATTGCAGCAGACAATTAAGAGTAGTCACATGTAGGTTTAGGGTTGTAGGGCATAGGATAAGGATAGGATTAGGGAAGCAATTAGGGTTACAAGTAGGAGAAGCAAGTACTGTTTTAGTCCCTAAGGTTATAGTCTAGATTATTTCTAATAACCTAATTCCCTATAACCAAGGCTCTGATACCAATCTGTAACACCCCAACCGATGGCGGAAACATCGGGGTGCCACGTATTGATGATTGTTTTCAGTAGCACATGGTATAATATAAATTTTAAATAATTTATTCAAACATAATATCCAAAATGTGAAATAATGTCTAAGAATTCAAATACATAACATCTAACTTCAAAACTTCAAATAAACTTCAAGATAAATCCTCATGCTAACTCAAGCCTCAGCTTCATTGTTACCTGAAACATGTTAATTTTGAAAGTATTTTGGGTCAACATAAGTTGGTGAGAATTACATAGGTTTTTGATGATAAAATGAATAAAATGTTATGCAATTCATGTGTCATGTTAATCTAGCCCATATGTGAGAAACATATTAGAAATAAATCGAGTGCATAATCAACCCTGCTGACTGTTATAAAATGATACATACCATACACTTATGGTCCCAATATGTTATGCGATAACAAACACCCACGTAACCTTGGTAGGAGGCACGTATCCGGGTGGGATTGTCAGTCCAATAGATCTATCAATGTATACCGTCGGCTGATCAATGTTAATGATTATGCTAGAATGGTGCTTACTCTAATCATGTTCAAGACAATATGCAACATAGAAAACACATAAACACATTGATGATTGAATTGCAATGAAAAGTGTTATAACATGTTTCACCCCAAAAGTGGTGATAAAAGGGGCTATGTAAACTCACCTTAGCAAATGTTAACTTGTTGAAAAGATATGATAATTGTGTTGCCCAAAGTGATTCCAAATATTACCCTATAATGAGGTAATATATATAATAAGTCTAAGTCTATATAAACTAATACGTGCATTCTAGGGTTTCGATTTGGGGATAATCAATTGTTAAATTTAATTTAAAAATGTTAATTAAATAAAGAAAATTGGATAATTAATGAAAAATAGTCTTTTTATAAAGTTTCAATTTTGAGTGTGCACATTAAAGTGTTTGAAGCAATAAAATAATTTTTATAAAATTATTTCATTTAAAATAGATTTTTAAATCTATTTATTTATAAATAGCCAATTATTAACTTTAATATTCAAAAATACTAAAATTAAAGAAATCTTATTTTAAAAATCATAATTCTGTTCTAAATGATTAAAAATAATTTGTATAAAATTTTGGTGCAAAAATGATGAAAATTGGATTTATTATGAATTAAATATGATTAAATCTTACAAAAATTGATTAAAAATAATAAATAAATGATTTTACTGAATTAAAAATTATTTCAGTAAAGTTTAACTTTATAAAAAGTTAGGATAATTTTTGGGGAATTTAATAAAACTGTTTTGATATAATAATGGATTTTTATAAATATAATAGTATAAAAATGATTTAATTATTATAATTATTAAATAAAAGAATTTCTGAAAAATAAAAATTGTAAATAAATCTTTTATATCAGATTAAGTAATTATAATTTTTTTAGAATTTATAAAATAGTTTTGGTATTTTAAAAGAATTTATAAGATTAAAAGGATTTATATATATATATAATTATCTAATGGTTAAAAAGAAAAGAAAGGAAAAAGGTGCAAAAACCCGGTCAGTGCCGGGACTCGAACCCGGGTGACCATAGTGGAAGCCAAGCGTCTCAACCACCTGGCCTAGGCCGGTGGTTGTGATGACTTCTGGTTTTAATTAATTAAATACAATATGCAAAAATCAGTATTATCCCCAATTAAAAACGCGATGAACCCTAGCTTAACAATCAGACGATTCAGGCAACTATAGCCCAATTAATGTTAGGGCTATAGTTGCTTGGATGCCGATGAATGAAACCCACCAACAAAATTGAACTCACAGTGCTTGATTGATGTTTGTGATCGGGTCAAAGCAAAAGTCAACCACGAGCGATTAAACCAATTACAGAGAGAATCAGAGAGAAATAGGGATTGAGAGAGAGGTATGAGCGATTTGTCAAGGTACGCAGAGCCTCAATTTATACTAATGGATTAGGGTTAGGGTTAATTGGGTAGTTGACTTTCCTTATTATAAAACGCGGCCAATTATGATGATTAGGGCACGATGCCGTGTAATTGTGGTGCAATTGTGTTGTAATGGGCCGGTAATAGCACGAGCTTGCCAAACATAAAACAATTACGCGTTAATACTACGGATTGGGCAACAAGGAATCCCACAGTTGACTTTTCTAGTCAACTGTGAGGATTTCAAATCGTGTATAAGTTTAATATGAGTCCGGGTTTATCTCAAACAGAAGGCCAGCCCAGCTGGTTTGTGCATTGTGTGTAAGGTTGGGCCGGTCCTTGGCGCGGGTTCGAACCCCGGCCAAGGCAAACATTTTTTTTGATTTTTAATTATAACCACACACACACATATAATAATATATATAGCATTAGGGTTCCATAAAAGCGACAAAAATAATAAATGCGAGGATAATTATGAAACTTGACGTTTTATTAAATGTCGGTGCGTAACGTACAAGAATTTATTGCGTAATGTTACAAATCTGACTGGAAAAGAGGGTTTGCCCCTCTATTTATAGAGGGGATAGTCATACTCTAAGGGTTTTTCTTATTTGGGCATAGACTTGGCCCGATGTATTGATTATTTATTTTAGATACTTGGGATATTGGACTTGGCCAACGAGTACCCTACATCATCAGCAATGTTGCAAAAATTGGCCAACTCGGCCTTGGAATTAGCGAGGAATCGCTACTCGGAGGTGTAGCGCACCGATTTTTCTCTACTCGACATGGAATCATTCAGAATCGATCCAACTCAGCTTGGAATCGGTCAACTCGGGATATAATTGGTCTAGTTCGGCCTTGGAATCGGCCAACTCGGCTTGAATCAGTCAAATTCGACCTCTAGTTGCCGTTTTCCGGGATAGTTTTAGTATTTGGCATACTTTTAGTATTTGAATATGCTTATTATGAATTTATGACATATATATATATATATATAATCTTTAAATTATTACATTTCTATATAAATCACCATGTCAGAGTACTCCCCGCCTAGGCTGAGTACTCACAACTCCTCGGTCAGCCGAGTTGAGAGCGCCTAGCGAATTTTGTAACCATGATCATTAGTTATCTATACTATATTATAATATATGAGGCAAGAGTAGTTTAAGATACACAAAAGTTAAGAACTGTATTTTCATAAACAACCCTAAAATGAGGGTAAAATAGTCATTCAAACATTTTTACACTTTAATATCTCATTTTAGTTACACTTTAATCCCTTAAACATTGCTCAACTTTTGCTTATTTAAATTATCGTTAAACTTATTTTCCATGTTTTAAGCAAACTATCTCCTATAATTTTTTTAATAGTCATATTTTTTCATACATTGATAGTTCTACAAAAAAAAAAAAAAAAAAAAAAAAAAAAAAAAAAAATTACAACAAAATGAAGCTAATGCAACCTTACTAAAAGGTTGCATTAGGCTTTGAAAAGGTTGCATTTAAGCCTAATGCAACCTTTTTTTTTGGCTAATGCAACAACCATTTTTTTAGATAATGCAACCTTTTTAAAAGGGTTGCTTCTTAAGAGTTGCATTAGGCCTATTTTCTAGTAGTTATACATCATAAAAATGAATATTTTATTATCTTTAATTTGAGTATAGTATTGTTATTTTTTTAATTTAAATTTTTTTATTTGCTACATGATTAACAATACCTAGGAGTTAGCAATAACTAAATTGTTCATTGAAGCCAATTAAAAAAAGAGACAAAACTGAACTAAAATCAATTGAAAACTGAATTAACCAACATCCGATTTAACTTAAAATCGGTTATCGTTTTCTTTGTGTACCCTTAGTTAACTGAAATAAGTCAAACTGAAACGGAACCATCATATTCATAACAGTGTGCCAGCGCGATATAGTAGGGAGCACGGACACTTCTAATGGTGCATGGTTGTGTTCGGTTCAGTTCGGTTATTAGCCTCAACCGAAACAAAAATCGACATTTTCGGTTTATAGATCTTATTAACCAACTGAATAACTGGTTTAGTCAATTTGATTAGATTGTTGTTTTTAGTTCATTTTATAAACTTTGGTTAATAACCAAAACCAAACTTTGGTTAAAATTTTTGCTTAAAGTACATGAAATGAAGATATAAATACATGAAACTAATGTATAAAAGATATAAATATAAGCAAAAAAATTTAACCAAAATTTGGTTTTTGTTGTTAATCAAAATTAACTAAACTAGACTAAAATCCGATAATATAACCATATAAATCGAACCAAATAATCGATTGTTTAATAAGGTCGACCAGTGGCGAAGCTTGGTTTTGAAATCGGCGGGGGCCAGACTTAAATTTTTTTGATCGGTAGTGGAAAATCGGCGGGGGCCGGACTCAACCCGGACGCAATTTACATACGAAAATCGCAAATTTCCATTACTGCGCCAAAAAACAGGGGGGGCCAGGGCCACCCCTGGCCACAAATAACCTTCGCCCCTGAGGTCGACTAACTGGTAACTTTGGTTTTAGTTTCGGTTGAGGCTAATAATCGAAATGAATCAAACCATACACCTATAAAAGTGTCAGTGTTCCCCGCTAGATCGCGCGGGCACCTTACTAGTAATTCTTTATACAATTTCTTCACACCAATCGGTTGAAGGAGACACTAAGTAATGATCATTTTAAGTTAAGAGTTGGTTCATATAGCTAGCGTCTCTTAAAATATACCGCAAATGACCCGGTTGTAACCATGAAATGTATATCAAATGCGCACACAACAACGGGTATTTTTAACTAAAAAAAAGGGAAAAATAAAATGTCGAGAAAAAGGTGTTGTATGGAGGCACACGTGGTACATGGGTTTCATGTTTTTTGTGTCTAACATCTCTATAAATCCTTCCCTATCACATTCATTCTCCTCCCACACCTCTCTCCGATCAAAAAAAATGGACGTTCGTCGGCGACCGGTCAAGAACGAATCCCCCAAAAGGTCCGTAAAACAACCGACCGCCGGCGAACTTCTAAAACCCTCAGACGCCCTCCCACTCCCTCTTTACCTTACAAACGGTCTCTTCTTCACCATCTTCTTCTCGGTTATGTACTTCCTCCTCCATAGATGGCGCGAGAAGATCCGCAACTCCGTCCCCCTCCACGTCCTCACGTTCTCGGAGCTTGCGGGCGTAGCATCCCTAATCGCCTCGGTAGTCTACCTTGTCGGCTTCTTTGGCATAGAATTTGTCCAATCTATCTTTAGACCATCTCCCGACTCATGGGAGATTCAAGATGATAATTTGGATCAAATTATGTTGGATGAGGATAAGTGTGTTAAGCCATGCGGGGAATCAATAGAAGCATTAATTCCCCGCATTATCCCCATCACTACTAGTACTGAGACAGTAGTGGCGGAGATGTCAACACAAAAAAGTAAAAACAAACCATCACCAGCTTCTAAGCAATCAACCTTAGAAGAGGATGAGGAGATCGTGAAGCTGGTGGTGGGTGGGTCCCTCCCGTCGTACTCTCTAGAGTCAAAACTCGGAGATTGCAAACGGGCAGCCAAAATACGACGGGAGGCACTACAAAAAATAACTGGGAAGTCATTATCCGGACTGCCTCTTGATGGGTTCGATTACGAATCCATTTTGGGGCAGTGCTGTGAAATGCCGGTGGGGTATGTGCAAATTCCCGTGGGGATCGCGGGGCCGCTGTTGCTAAACGGGGCCGAGTTTTCGGTACCGATGGCGACTACTGAAGGGTGTCTAGTGGCGAGTACAAATAGAGGGTGTAAGGCTATATATGTGTCCGGTGGTGCCACGTGTATATTGTTGAAGGATGGCATGACGAGGGCTCCGGTGGTTAGGTTCGGTAGTGCAAAGAGAGCGGCGGAGTTGAAGCAGTTTTTGGAAGATCCGATGAATTTCGAAACTCTTGCCGTTGTGTTTAACAAGTCAGTATTTTTTTTTCTTTACTCTTATCTTGTTTAAGATTTAATAACTTGTGGCCATTAAAAAAAAAATAACTTGTATTTATTTTGTTGGCATTAGAGAAAACATATTTTCAGAAAGTCACGATTTTTGCCTGACAAACATTATTAAATATTACCTTATACTTATCTTAGAGGTAACAGATACATACATACATGCATTGTACATATATATATAATATTTATATGTATAATTGTATATTTATATGTGTGTGTTTAATTTTATATTGTGAATATTTTTACAAAGGAAAAAAAGGTCATTAATACAAAGACGAAGAATTGAAACAGAGTATATTAAATATACCCAACCAACTTAACATCACAAAAAGTTTCCTCCAACTTTATACCGATTTGTTTATATGTTATTTAATATATTTTATTTGTGTTGTTTTATTGAAAATGAAGTGAATATTGAAAGATTAATGAGCACCATAACTTAGACTACATTTTTCTAATAGATATGTAGCATTTAATAAACCTTGTTATTATGTTGTTTGATATAAATGCAAGAACATAAATTAATTCTCTAGTGGCCATGGGGTATACTCTAACATATGTGGTGTTAAAGGTGACATGGCATGTTAACTTGCATTGTACACCACTCCCTCCTTGTGTTAAAGTGTGTTAAAGAGGTTATGTGTTAACATGTTAACATGGTGTTAAAAGTCTACATTAATTTTTTTTCCTTTTATAAACCAAAAACCACTAAAAATATATGATTAGGTGAAGTTAATGAGATTAAGTCATTTCCTTAGGGTGAAGTGGAGTCAAATGAGAAAAAATGGATGATGTGGCATCTAGGTGTAGTTAAGAAGGGTTAAAGTATACCCTAAGGCCTAGAAAAACATATGAATTTGATTAATAAGGTCATGGGGTGTACTTTAACATTTATGGCGTTAAAGATGACATTGCATGTTGACTTGAATTGTATACCACTCCCTCCTTATGTTAAGGGGCTTTAAAGAAGTTACTTGTTAACATGTAGCAGAATGTTAAAAATCCGTATTAAATTATTTTCTTTTTCTAAACTAAAAACCACGAAACATATGGATTAAACTATTATCTTGGGTTGAGGTGGAGTGAAATAGTAAAAAATTGGTGATATGTCATCTAAGTGGAGTTAAGAGGGGTTAAAGTAGGGCTGGCAAATCGTGTCCCTAACAGGTTAACAGGTCTCTGACGCGCGCGAACAATCAAGTTCTAAACATGAACACGACTCGTTTAACTCATTTATATCTCATGTTTATAACACAGTTTTATGTTTTATGTACCAAAAAAGGGAAATGAAAGATTTTTGCCTCTTAATTCTAAGTATTAAAAAAAGTCAAAAAATCAAATAGTGTACTTTTCAGTCAAACAGGTCTTATCGTGTCTTAACAGGTTACCCATTGCCAGCCCTAGGTTAAAGTATACCTCAATGCCTTAGATTAGATATGGACTTATTTCTATAACTATCTTAAAGTTATAGCGCTAATATATAGATAAATTTGTTAACAAATGGACTCTTGGATAAGAAACACTCAGCGGCAGAGGATAGTGAAGGCCGGGGTACCTCCGATCCCATCGTTTTTTTTACCCATTAGTATAAATTTAGGCGCTTTTAACTGAAAATTTTACACGTTTTGAGTCTGACGCTTCGGTTTTACGGGTTTTAATAGTTATGTGACTTTCGGCCCCATGAATTTTTTTTCCATGTTACACCACTAGAAACACTTACCTTTATGTTGTATTTACAGATCAAGCAGGTTTGGAAGGCTACAAAGTGTTAAATGTGCCATTGCTGGGAAGAATCTATATATAAGGTTTTGTTGCGCAACCGGGGATGCAATGGGGATGAACATGGTCTCGAAAGGTGTCCAAAATGTCCTTGATTTCCTTCATGAAGATTTCCCGGATATGGATGTCATGGGCATTTCTGGTATTAATTGTATATCATATAAGTTAGATTCATATAAACGTGCTGAATACTCCATATTTATAAGTTACATTCATATAGATGTGTCAAATGCTTCCATATTTATTTTATTACCAATTATTGTTATAGGAAACTATTGTTCGGACAAGAAGCCAGCAGCAATAAACTGGATAGAAGGGCGTGGGAAATCGGTGGTATGTGAGGCGGTAATTAAGGAAGAGGTTGTGCACAAGGTGTTGAAAACCACAGTCCCAGCTCTGGTTGAGCTTAACATGCTCAAGAATCTAACAGGGTCTGCAATGGCTGGTGCACTCGGAGGCTTTAATGCACATGCTAGCAATATAGTCTCCGCGGTGTACCTAGCCACTGGGCAAGATCCTGCTCAGAATGTTGAGAGCTCTCATTGCATTACCATGATGGAGGCTGTAAATGATGGCAAAGATCTTCATGTATCGGTCACCATGCCTTCCATTGAGGTAATCTTTGAATTAATATGCTAAACAATCAATGACATTATAATTTAGTTCATAATCATGATTTGAATTTCTTTGCTCATTAACATTATAAATTAGTTCATAATCATGATTTTTGAAACACATTGTGTGAATCAAATCAAAATTAAAATGCTTAATCTGCACACAAGTATATTTATGTGGCCTTGGCTTTCCAAATTATTTATGTTCATCTGGCCTACTAATACTATGTATGTTTTCCAATAACCTCGAAAGATAGAGATATTTACAAATGGATTTAAATATAATTTTGTGTGCCGTTCCTTGTTGATTATTATGAATATATATTGTTTATATGAATGTATATATTGTATTATAAAAATGATCGTGACAAATTGTGTTAACTTTTATCTATAGTTGGATTATTATATTATGCTGTCAAAGTCGTAGTAAACTATATATTTAAAAAAAAGTTACGATATTTATAAAATATTAAGTATCTTAAGAATGATTAGCAATTAAAAAAAAATAATTGGATTATCGTGTCGTGAATAATTTTGAATTGGAGATTTCTTGTAATCAAGAAAGCAATCCTTTCTTGACTATTAATTAGTAGTGATTAAATTTGTAAACCACCTTTTCTAAATAATATTATGTTATTGATTACGAAGCTATATTAAATTATTCACCTACTACCTTGTATACATGCTTACATCACTACTAAACATGTAAATAAATAAAATGCCTTTGCATACACGGTTACATCACTACTAAACAAACATATATTTGCTACGGAAAAACTGTCCCAAATTGGTTATGGATTAGCTACGGATATATTTAGCTAAGTATCATCGGGATTATGTGACTGCCCATGACAAGGATGCATGTTTCCGCTGTTTTTTAAACATATATATCATGTGATTTTATATGCTTGGATTTTGGAACACCCCAGATGCATTGACAACTAATGTTCTATATAGTTACTATTTTTATATTCAATGAAAATTATCAAAATGAAAATTAACTTTTAGTTTTTATCTAAAAATTAATTTTTAGTTCTTATCAAAATATACAAAAACGGTTGCTAAAGTTTAACACGCGCTTTACATGTGGTCTCCTTTTCCTTTTACATGTGTAATATTTTGATTGGTTTTCCGTGAACTTCATTATACTTTACAACGTTTTTGGTTTTTGGGCCGTCTTAGGGCCTGTTTGGTAGCCTCTGAATAGAGAGTATTTGTTTCAACCTAAAAAAGACTATGAATGGAATAGTTAAGAGCTGAACCATTCAGATTTGGTGCATAGTTGAACCATTCAACACTTAATCATTCGGAGTCTCTTAATCATTCAGGCCTCTTAATGATTCATCACTTAATCAACCAAACAGCCTCTTAGTCGACACTGCTTATTTGGCCTCTACCAATTTTTTTTTTTTTTTGAATGTCTATATATTTGCAAAGGTTAAAATTTAATAATTCTATTTTGGTAACTTTTCGTTCAGTGTATTTATTTTAATGGTTGTCCCTTATAATTTATAAACATAATTTACCAATTCACATGCATATTGTCATAGCCCATAGATTCATGCACGCCTGCTTATATGTCTGCGTTTGAATAGGTAAAAAAAAAAAACCTACTTGTTTTTATTTAACAAGAAACCTTATTTTATTACATAAAATTCTGGTTCAGGTTGGAACAGTTGGAGGTGGTACACAACTTGCTTCACAGTCAGCATGTTTAAACTTATTAGGTGTCAAAGGTGCAAGCAAAGATGAGCCAGGGTCAAATGCAAGGGTGTTAGCCACAATAGTAGCTGGTTCAGTCCTTGCTGGTGAGCTCTCTCTGATGTCAGCAATATCAGCTGGTCAACTTGTCAAGAGCCACATGAAATACAACAGATCCACCAGAGATATGTCCAAGTTAACCACTTCTTAATAACTGGTTCATAAACGTAGGGACAAATATATAAATATTTAAAAAGGAATAAAAGGGTAGATCATGGATGCATTAAGGGGTATCAAAGTATTGTTTGTTTTTTGAAGATGCCCATGTGAGTTTGGATCTGTTTTCCAAGTGTATAAAGTTGTTGTATGTGTGAGAGTGGTGATGAAGTGGTGGTGGTGTGAGGGAATCAAATTAAGGAAACAAAGAGACCTAGGGGTACAATGGTGCTTGTTTTTTCTTGTCTTTGTATTTTATTTAATTAATGTAGTTGGTGGTGGTCATTTGGTTTGGCATGTGCCAATGTTTCTATTTCATTCTTATGATCTTGTCTCTATCTCTGTTTATCTTTTTAGTTTGTTTTTTGCTATGAACTCCTGAATAAATCACCCGAAACAAATTGTCTTTCTTTAAAAATGTTTACTATGTATATGCATGTATGTATAAATAGTTTCCTCGCTCTCAAAACATGTATATATGTATGTATGAAATGAAACGTGTATCATAGCATTGTGTCATATTAGCTTTTAAGAGTTGGAATCAAATACACTGAAAGAAAAAAAAAGGAAGTCGTAGGAAAGAGTGGCGAAGCTTAGTTCTCGAATCGGAAGGGGCCGGACTCAATTTTTTTCGATTGATAGTAGCAAATTGGCGGGGACCGGATTCAGCCCGGACTCGATTTACCTACGAAAAATTTATAACACTGCGTCAAAAAACAGGGGGGGCTAACATCATTCGCCCCTGGTAGAAAGGGTACTAAACGGACCCCAATTGAACTCATTAAGTGGCATTGGAACCGTCTCATTGAACCCTACGATCTTAGTGTTTAAGTTTTCGTTTTTTTATTTTTAACTTATAGTTTTTAGAATTATGTTATATCATTGTGTTTTTTATGTAGCATTGTGTCTTTGTTTTTCTTATTTCATCATTGTGTCATTTTTGTGATTCATTGTGTTTTTTTTTCAGCATTTGTGTTATATTTTGTGGCTCATTGTGTCATATTTTATGATCTATTATGTTTTTTGTATTCTTCGCACATTTTCTCATTTTTCTTACCCTACGAATTAGGCAAGATTTGCTAGAGTTGCACCTCTCTGAGGACATGGTCCATGATAGGAGTTCGTGGAGACGTAGGATTTAGGTAAAAGACTTTTAGGGGAGGCTACATTTTGTACCTTAGCCAGGCTTTCGGGGTTTATAATTTTCAGACAACGTAGTTGGGCCTTACCATGCGATCACCGTATTTTTATGTTCATGTGTTGCGTCTTGAGGTGTTAGCCATTTATGTTTCTTTATTGCACTCTCCCACCCCTTTGTAGCTATTTTATTTAGATATTACAATTATTATTATTGATTTATTGTTATTGTTGCTATTACTATTGTTGGTGTTGTTGCCTTTACTGTGTGGTGGATGTACATTTACATCTTTAATAAACTTGGAGCCGTGGGTCTCTCCGGAAGCAGCGTCTCTATTCTTAGGGATAGGGGTAAGGCTCGCCTACATCTCACCCTCCCCAGACCTTGCTAATAGCTTTGCTATTTGTGAGATTTTACTGGGTATGGTTGTTGTTGTTGTTGTTGTTGTTGTCTAGGATAACTCGACCCTAGTTTATAAATGTCGATCATTAGTTTTTTGTATCTTTCTCACCCTTATCATTTTCGTCAAAGATGAACGTACTTATTTCAAAAAAACATGTTTTTTTTTTCCGAAGGGGGACCTCAAAGGATCATCACAATGGGGGTAGAAATCTCGATGCATCACAAGGGGGTTATCGTTATTAACATTGACTATCTCTTCTCAAATGATCATTGATGTTGGATAAAATACCAATATTGTTATTGGCAGTCTCTGGCTTTTTATGCAACAACTTCTCCATCAATTAATCGGAATCCTAGAGATCGCTTGATGCGTGAACAAAAGCAATGTTATGTCTCAATAAGCATTTATTTAATCAAAGTCTCTGATTCAAGCCAAAGATTACAAGAACAAAGTTCTTATCGATTTAAATTCATCAAAAATTAATCAAACAAAAACTCTAGACCCTAATTTATAGAGTATGAAACATTATTCAACTAGGAAATAAAAAGATAAACTAGGAAATTGCAATTCAAATAAATGATAAAATGATAAAATAATCTCAGTTCAATTAGATATCTCTATATCATCGCCAAGAGCAATCGTGTTCTTAGCCCACTTCAATACCATTCACGAGAGATTGTTAATGCTAACGGTGACAACCCGGTCCCTTGTGATCCTAGTATAGGTTTCCACCCCCTTTGGTCCTTTAAGTGTTAACGTCTTTCAAAATAAGTCTCATTTTTAATAGGTTATACGTATGGGTAGATTGATTTGTTATGATGTCGTGTAGCTATAACATTTAGTAAGCTTGTTAGGAGTGAAATGTTGGAAAATTGTTATTTAGAGTAGAGTGTCATTTTTGTCCCTATGGTTTGACTATTTTTACCACTTTCATACTAAAAGGTTTTTTTTTTTTTTTTTTTTTTTGCATCTAAGTTCGTATGGTTTTAAAATCGTGCCGTTTCATCCACTCAATTAAGTCAAATCCATTTTTAGCGTTAACGCATTTGTGTTTTTTTACCCGTAAGGTTTTTTTTTTTTTTTTTTTTTTTTTTTTTTTTTTTTTTTTTCATTTTTGATGATGATGAAGATTTGGGTGTTCAGTTTTTTTCACTGACTTCCACATTGAAAATTGACAACAATCCACTAACATTAACCAAATTTCAAATTGATGATTTGTTCTACTTTCAAAGTTTAAAATTACAACTTCGAATCCTTATTAATGATATTCTGATCAAATAACGACTTCGAATCACCAACCAACTCCATCGATGAACGAACTCAAACCTAATCACTTGATATGAAGAATTGTGAAGCTGCGATTTGTTATTAATTATTACTACTTTTTTTTAACATTCAATTTGAAATGCAAACATCAAAACTTCATAATGAATTTGTGTGCCGATATATGTGGTTGTACGTGTTCGGTGGCCGCCAGGTGTGTGTTGTGTTGGCTGTAAATTGGAAAGAGAACCCCGGCGAACCACTTAACTTGATCTGAATTTATACCCCTTTCGGAGATTTTGTTACCTTGTATGCGGAAATGGTTGCGTTAAATTTAAGGACCCCCTTGATAGGTTCACGTGGCAGCTGAGTCAGCATGGGGCTTTAATTCAAAATGGGGTAGAGGTGAACAAATCGGTTTTTTTTAGGAACCGGTTCCGGTTTGGAACCGGTCCGCTACAGTGTCGGTTCCGTTCGGAACCGGTTCCGGTTCCGTCCGATTTCGATCCCGGTTCCATCGGTTCCAAAGGCCGGTTCTGATTCGGTTTGGTTCCGGTTTCGGTTCCGGAATCGGTTCTTACGCGCACAAATAAAAAATAAATAAACAAGCCGATGGCAAAAAAAATAAACATAAAATTATGACTCTTGTTATTTTTTTTAGTATTTCGAAACAAAAACATGGAAAATGAAATTAAAACTTTCTACTAACGTGTTTTTTTTTTTTACCATTCAACATAAGACACAAGTCGAAATAACCATTTTCGCCAAAAAGTTCGGCGTTTTGTGTCGTCTCGAAATTTTAAACAACGGTATGCTCGTTTGTGGAACCGGTTTGGGATGGGTTTGAAGATGAAGCCACGGAATGATGTAATAAAAGCAAAGCGAACACAATATTAAATGCATACGATAGCGGTTTTTGCGTTTTCGGGTTGTTTCTTTGGGCGGTTTTGATTGTTATGATCAACCAAAACATCCAAAACCTATTTATACTAAACAAAGGTGGCAAAATGGTGATTTTGGGTGGAAAAAACGGCTAGTTAACGGCTATAAACGAGCCCAACGATCAAATAAACGAATTTGGCCTATTCTAACGGTGGGACCGGTTCTTGAGATCGGTTCCGGTTTCGGTTCCGAACCGTTTTTGGCTAAAATAGTGGAACCGGTGCTGGAACCGGCGGTTCCTAGAGGAACCGGAACCGGTTCCACTGTATACAGGTTTGGAACCGGAACCGGTTCCGGTTCGGTTCCACGGTTCCGGTTCTAGAACCGGTTTTTTTGTTCACCTCTAAAATGGGGTGTAGTAAGGGCCTTAAATTTAGGACCTTTCTAATTAAACCCTCTAACTCCTAATTCAACCCCCTAAGCAAATCGATTCGCTTTGGCCAAAGCGAGGCGCCTGACCCCATCAGATTTTGGCTATAAATTCGTTCGATTTGAATATAAACTCATTCAATTTCAATTCTTTATCCACAACATATAACATGTCGTATTACGACTTCATTTTCAGTGATTCTAACAATGAGTCTAAATCATATAATGTCGAGGATGGTCAGTCTAGTAATGTCGAGGAGGGTGAGTCTGGCATCACTACAAGAAATTTGGCTATTTGCCCACACATAGTATGTGTGGGAAAAAGCCTATAATGTGTTGGTAATTGCTTTTACCTACAAATAAATTAAGTGTCATGATGTGTAGACTCATCACTGTGGATATGGATCATTACCCACACATCAGTTATATGTAGTTACATAGCAAGCTATAGCTACACATATATATGTGGATAAAACTAATTTATATGTGTTGTTAGAAGTGTAACAATTTGTTTGGATGGCGTCTAACGTGGACTACAGTTATGACACGTGTCATAAATATGTGTTGGTAAAAGTATTATTATGTGTAGTTATTGATCTTAACATATGTAGAAATAAAATATTGATGTGTTAGTAAAAATAGTTTAATGTGTAGACAATAACCATGATATATATATATATATATATAAATAATTACTTTTAAATGTATACAAACATGTACAAAAACAATTAAAGAAACATAAGCAACCTAATTAACATTCTAAATAAAAATATCATCATTCAAACAATCAAACAAAATACTTAAACAACTTTAGCCACCAATGTTTTCACCACCTACTAGTGTATCGCCATTAAATTATCATGATGTGCTTGATGAAGAAGGCATGATATTATTCTCAGTCGGTGCTTGTTCCATAATTGCACATTTATCACTGTTTGAAGTGCATTAATTAGCTCGTCATAAGTAGGACTCTTTGCTTCTTTAGTAGTACCCATTGTGTTATCAGCAATAACCGGATCTCATACCCACCCATGAGGACAAATAGAGTTATGTTTAAGTACATTCTCAAGAATCGAATTGTCGTTCATTGATTTCACAGTATGCTGGTTAGCTTCATTGATTTCACAGTATGTTGATTTCACAGTATGTGTAGACTCGTGAATATTGAAACAAAATATACTATTTAAAAGTCACTAACAAATTTATAGAAAGTACTACAACTAGTTCACTCATTGATATTTTCATTAGAGATTCTGATGTATCACCTTGAATTGTCCAACTATAGTTGGTAGGGAGGCATGGGAAAAAATTGGTAATTTCATATTTAGACGATTAATAAAAATTTACATCACAAGAAGACCTACAAAGTAGTTTTTATCATCTCAATGTGTCGGAATGGATTAAAAAAAAAAGCTTTATGCATCCATCACGCATTTGCTTAATCACCTGAAAAAGAAAATCAAAATAACAAAAATATTAAAATCATTCTAAAAGATATATGGTACCTGTTGAACCATCAATTTGTGATTCCAAAAACTTTTACTTTATGAATAACAAAAATTACGAAAATAGGTAATTTTGATCATGTTTTCAAATTATTAACTTGTATTTCTCGTTACTAATTGATAGACAAACCGACACTCTATCTCCACCCGGTCTCATCTATACCCAAAACTTAAGAACTAGACAAACCGACACTCTATTTCCTCCTGGTCTCACCTATACCCAAAACTTAAGAACTAGACAAACCGACACTCTATCTCCTCCCGGTCTCAAGAGTGACAAAATATTAATTTCAAAGGCTTACAAGGTTGCTAATAGGGTTATCTAAGACAAGAAACATCTATATTATACCACTAACACGAAGTCTATGGAAAATCACGTAAAACTCTAGATCTTAAAAGTTAAAACTACTAAAGTAACAAACTAGAGAAAAAATCGCAAAGTAACAATCAAGCAAACTAATTACTAAAAGCATTCATACTCATTTTTATCAACAACACAAAAATATTTTACCAAAACATTAAGCCAAAAATAACATCATCCAAAACCGCACGTCACAAGTCACGAAATAATCATCAATACGACCTAGGTAGCGTAAATGTTTAGCTACTCATCATGTTCAACATGTCAAACACATAAAAATAAATAGTAAACATGACTAAAGAAAAATATAAAACGAAAGAACAATGGTTCAAAAACATAAAAGTATGAAAATCGAACCCAAAGCACTTCGTATAAATAAATCCTAGTCTCCAAAGCTTCAAAAACTCTTCTCAAAATTAATATGCTGTTGTCGACCTCCTCTAGATAAGAATGTTCTCCTTGTGATGCGGCTGTTGATATCGACTCGCTTTTTGTGGCTGATGTCTAGCTTTCGAAATAATATGCGCCGCCCTAATATCATAACCCTTGACAAGGTTTTATTTTTTCATTAAAAATAATTTCCAACTAGTTTCTTTTTTTCATTATTATTATTAGTAGTAGTATACTCTGTGCTTTCGACTTGGATGTTCTTTACTTGATCAAAGTTGCTCGTTTACGCTTTAACGTCCATGAACACCAGGTGCTCGCGTCTTGATTATTTCTCACTGTTTTAAGCTCCTTTCTCACGAACACCTATAAAATAATGAAATAAATAAATACATAATAAAAACAACACGACACAAACAAAAACCTGAACACATAAAATACAAAATACATAGGAAAAGAGATGTGTTTTGCAACACATCAATGACTTTTAATTGATTAGAAAAGATATTAAAGTTTAAATTTAATTGATGTTAGTTTTGGGGGAAAATTTCACCCCAACTCCAAAGTGTAGCTAAAACGTATTACCTACACATATTAAATGTTAGTCAATATTTATCCACACATTTACATGTGTACGTAAATTATATGTGGGTAAACACCCCATTTTTTTTGTAGTGATTTCTCTGGTTCTAAGGGAGCAGTGGGATTGCTCCGATGGTTGGAGAAGGTCGAGTCTTCGTTTGCTTTGTGTGGGTGTCCTACGGTACTGGATCGCGTGAAGTTTGCTTCTGGTACTTTTGATGGTCCAGCTTTGACGTGGTGGAATTCTATTGTTCAAGTTATGGGCATGGCTGAAGCCCATGGTATGTCTTGGGCTGACTTTGTGTCTTGGTTGAAGGTGGAGTACTGTCCTAGGGACGAGATCAAGAGGTTGGAGCATGAGCTATGGAATCATCAGATGGTGGGATCGGAGATTGAGGCGTACTCTGCTAGGTATCATGAGTTGGCACTCATGTGTCTGGAACCGTCGACTCCGGATTTTAAGAGGATCGAGTTCTATGTCGCTGGGTTGGTGCCGGAGATTGCAGGGCTTATAGTCACGGCTGATCACACTACATTGTTGGCTACTATCTGGTCAGCTCACATGTTACTAACATGAAGGTTGGTGAGGGTGTTTTGCCACCCAGAGGTGCTACTGTGGAGACTCCAGGGAATAACAAGAGGAAGTTCGACGAAATGGGTTCGGCGTCTGGTCAGAGGCAAGGAGGGTATACTGGGAAACTACCGAAGTGTAACCAGTGTGGGTTTCATCATCGCAGTCGTTGTGATGGGTTTTGTTGTAACAGATGCAAGTTGGTAGGACATGTTGCTAAGGATTGTAGGGTCACTCTTCAGCCAGGGCAGATGCGGGCTGATACTCGGGGAAACCAGGAGTGTTACAATTGTGGCGGGACAGGGCACTTCAAGCGGAATTACCCATAGTTGATTCAGGGTGAGAATGAAGGTGGTGGCCACCGAAACGCGCATGTCTTCATGATTAGTGCGGGAGAGGCCCGACAGGATCTTGATGCTGATGCCGGTACGTTTTCTTTTCTTTAGCGTTACGCTTTGGATTTTTGGTTTTGATTCTTGTGCAGTTGGGTTTGCGTGTTTGTTACATTTTGTTTATGGACTAGACCTGGTACCTACACCTAGAGTGGTTAATGTGATACCCCGCAATTTCAGGTTCACACTTTAACTAAACTCTGGTTACATTCTATGCTTTCAAGTTAACTAGGGTTAGCTATATAAGTTACACGTTGCACGGTTATAGATTAATAACTGCATGAGGTAGTAATTCGAGGAATTACCAAACTATTTACGTGAGTAGTGAACCCCGGACGTTGGTGAATTGTTAAACAAAATGATTGTGAAGTAATTGTTTGAGATTGATTGCAATTACGTGCTTCTATGATACTCTGTGAAACTATGTGAAAACTATATGTGATTACGTGAACTTAAACCGAATACGTTAATAAAAATCGTTAAAGGTGGACCATTAGGATGATTGGGCTCTTAACACATGGGGTTACACTTATTACGGTCCGATATAGCAAAAACGTCGAAGGAAAATACGTCGGGTGACGAAACGGGCCACCCACGCGGGCCAAGGCCCTGTGAGCGGCCGCTCACAGGGATCGAGCGGCCCGCTCGCGGGTGTCTGTTGCAACTAAACCGACTTAATCACCTATTTAAGCAACCCTAAGCCTCTTGTATCACCTAAACTCAAACCCTAATCGCCCCTACTGCCCTACCTACGAAATATTAACCCCAAACCACCTGCTAAGGCGCAAGAACATCGATCGGGAAGCTTCAAGAGCATTCGGTTGGTTGTTTCGAAGAGCTTGTGGTATAATCCTTAATCTACTATTCTTTAATCTTATTTTTATGTTATAAAAACCCTATAACTAAGTTTGTCAACCACATTTGAGAACTGGTGTTGATAGACACCAGTTATTGAGGCAAATTATTATGTTACTGAAGGTGTCCCAATAATTTCGTTTAGTTGCAATGAGTGGGTTAGCTACCCCTGACACGCTTAAACTGATAACTCTTGAACATTTTGGTCTGGAGGACCTACACTTTTATTTGGTTACGTGGTTTTGGAAACCAGCGCATTTACTTACTCATTTCTTTACTTAGTGAACTCACCAACATTGTTTGTTGACCCACGATATGCATGCTTTTGCAGGTAGTTAGCTTCCGGTGCCAGGATTAGAAAGCACTGCACACTTCACTGCATTTGGGGTCTTGGGCATACACCTAAATTACATATAATGCTTTTATGTTTTCTTCCATATGGTTTTATCTTGGGCGCGTTGTTTTGCGCATGGTTGTAAAAAGGTTTAAATTTGGTTTACGCTTCCGCAGCTTAACTAAACTTGATTTTTGAAAAAGAACTAAATGGTTTGGGCATTTAGAGTTTGTTCATATGACTTATGGCTATGGGATCCTGGTTTGTCATGCGCCTCGCGGTATAAACCCCGCAGTGGAAATTTGAGGGTGTGACAGATTGGTATTAGAGCCATTGGTTATAGTGAACTAGGACTTCATGTCGAGTCTAGTCTATAATCATCATAGCATAAGTACACTCACAACTTAAGTGCACAACTAGCTTTTAGCTACATATATCTACAACATGTGATTCCGGGAGATATGTTATCTTCTAGTTCTAGACCTAATTCTAAACGGGGTTGGCTAAATGCACTCCCTTTTTTTACTAATTGCACTCCCTTCTAAAAAAACAAATTAAAAGTTATCAAATTCTATCATTCTACTTTAAAAAAAAATCGTTTTAATAACTCATCTTCTTCGTATAATCATCCCTTTTTAAGTTACTCACCCCATGAACATCATCCTCATCACATAATTGAAGCATCACCGTCCCATGAATCTCGTCATCATCTCTGTGGTACAAAACCCCATCTGAAATATTGTTAGTTTTAATCTTTATGATTCAATTACTATAGTTTGAGACAAACTTAGATCAGGATAGAAGAGGAAATTCTATAAAAATAAAATATAAGGTTTAATTATGTTTATTTAAAATTTTAAGGGGGAGTGTAATCAGTAAAAATAATATAAAGGGAGTGTATTTAGCAACACCCATTCTAAACACGTCAATGGTGGGAACCCATGGTTACACCATGTGGCGCATTACTGGGAGTAGTATCCTAACAAACCTCATGGATGAGAAAACAACAATAGTACAATGGAGGGAGCCCTTGTGAGCGTTGTGGCGCACGTACACATGAAGCTGCACAATGCGTGTAACATCCGGCTCCTCTCATCACCAATATTGTCCGCTTTGCCCCGATGGGTTGCCCATCCAGAGCTCACGGATTTGTTTTTGGTCGCCCCGGTGGAGACTTCCCAGGAGGTCACCCATCCTGATACTACTCCCACCTGAGCACGCTTAACTGTGGAGTTCTCCTCTCATCCACTAGCATTAAGCCCAAAACGCGTTGGTGATTTAAGAGGCTTTGGATTACTTATGAACCAAGGATCTCTCCTGGCCACGGCCGATGTGGGATTTGCCTAGGATGTCATACAAAGGTCCATGTTAATCGCCCCGAAATCAGTACTGTTACAATGCGCATGACGTGATACCATTAAACCGAATCAAATTAGAAGAAAGTCAAATGTTGAGACTTATCCTTTTCTTTGAGCAAGGAGACAATTAGTTCCTGTTCCTTGTTGCTTGATATTCCTTACTCTCATTTTGAAACTCAGACGAGACTGGGTTACACATATAGAATTCATTTCTTACTTTAGTACCTTACGCCTAGTGCGAGCGGGCGAACGTATGACTGCATATCCTTGTTTCTCATAAGCATATGGTAGATTCATGGGAACACATTAGATCGGGGCTTGTTACACACACTCTTGGGGAGTTATGTAAAGCCTGCGACGTAGTGCAACATCACAAGGGAAGATGAAACCTACTAATGGCTGATAGCAACGATTGGAGGAACGAGTGGTACAGCTTACCACTAAACTGGCTTACATAGGACTAGAGAAGGAGACTGTACGTGATGAGAACCATATAACACTAATACCTGTGAAGAAGGGACGAAAGGAAAACCTGAGCAGGACGAACACATGGAAAGTGAGGATGAAGGTTCCACTATCTCAACAAAGCGTGGCGACGATTTACTCCTACCTTTCCTTGCTAGTATTTCTTTTGCTTTTCCTTTATGAACTTAGAAAAGACTGAGTTCTTATGATCAATGATAGGGTGGTTGAGGCCCTCGCAACTTTCCAAGCTAGTAAAGATCTATTTTGCTAAATCTTTCTTTTCCCCTGACTTCCACGTTTGAACTTTCTTATACCTTGAACGTACATGCCACAACAACAACCTGCCATCGTATTTTCAAGCCTTTTATTGGTTGTAAACCTCGATAACTCCAACGGAACTGAAGGAGACCGTCTGATTGCTTCGATGGTATAAGTCTTTGCCAGGTGCATTTGCCCCAGGCAGGATGGGGTAATGTACGCTACATGCACACTCGATGAGTTACAGATACTTGGATGGAGAACGTAACACCGATGTGATGAAACCTAGGAACTTATTATATAAAGACGGATGGGTCTGAGATCGACGCCTACACTACCAAGCTACAGGAGTTAGATACTTCGTACTCGAATCTAATTAGCCAACTTTACTAGCGGATCGAATTTCATACCAAAAGGGTGGGTCCCTCATATTCGTGGCTTGGCCACTGCAGCTCACCTACCTAGAATCTAACAAATCTTTCACCTAGCTCGCAAACTCACTGACGAGGCTGTTGAGCATGGTACTTTTCCGAAGCATGGTGCTTCATCTTCTACTTTTGGTGATAGCAAGAGAACATGGAATAGTGTGAGGTATACGTCCTTCAACAAAAACTACCACAACGGTAACAACAACAATGGGGCTCAGGGAAGAGCATTTGTGATTGGCTTTGGGGAAGCTAGGACTGATAACAATGTCATGATGGGTACGTGTTCCTTGAACGACACTCTTGCTTCTATTTTATATGATACTGGTGCGGACTATAGTTTTGTGTCATCGAAACTTAGCAAACAATTAGGGATGGTTCCTACTCTTCTTGATACCTCGTACTCTATAGAATTGGCTGATGGGAAGCCTGTTGAGGTAACCCATACACATCGTGACCGTAAGCTCGAGTTGAATGGGCAATTGTTTGCCATCAACCTCTTACCTATCACCCTAGGTAGCTTTGACCTTGTGGTTGGCATGGACTAGGTAGCTCGAGTTGAATGGGCAATTGTTTGCCATCAACCACAGAGGTGCGCCAGTTTCTTGGTCTTGCGGGATATTATCACAGATTCATTGAGGGATTCTCTAAGATCACTCAACCCCTCACAGCTTTGACACAGAAGGGTATTGCTTACATGTGGGGAGATGCCCAAAAATCTGCTTTTCAGTTATTAAAGTCGAAACTTTGCCGTGCACCTATACTATCATTACCTAAGGGTACAGAGGACTTCGTGGTGTACTGTGATGCGTCTATCCAAGGGTTAGGGTGTGTGCTGATGTAGCATGATAAGGTGATCGCGTATGCCTCACGTCAATTAAAGGTTCATGAGAAGAATTACACCACCCATGACTTGGGACTGGGAGCAATGGTTTTTGCTCTAAGGATCTGGAGGCATAATCCCTATGGGATGAAGTGTACGATCTTCACTGACCACAAGAGCCTCCAACTCATATTCGATCAAAAGGAGCTGAACATGCGACAGCGTCGATGGGTCGAGCTTCTGAATGATTATGACTGTGCCATCAAGTATCATCCAGGGAAAGTTAATGTAGTGGCTGATGCCCTCACTCGTAAGGAAACGAAACCCAAAGGAGTGCGAGCTTTACAACTTACCGTACATTCTAATCTTCCTGATAAGATACGTGAAGCCCAGGGCGAGGCTTTTAAAGAAGAAAACATCGGGCTTGAAACTTTACATTGTGCGGATAAGCACTTGGAACTAAAAACAGACGGTCTTCAGTACTTTATGGATCGAGTCGGGATACCACGTTTTGGGGATCTCAGATAACTGGTGCTCAATGAAGCTCACACCTCTCGATACTCGGCACATCCTGGTTCGGACAAGATGTACCAAGATCTTAAAACTCTTTACTGGTGGCCAAACATGAAAGCTGAAATAACCACTTATGTTAGTAAGTGCTTGACTTGTGCGAAGGTTAAGATTGAATATCAGAAACCTTCAGGCCTACTCCAGCAACAAGAAATCCCTATGTGAAAATGGGACGGGATTTCTATGGATTTTATTACAAAGCTTCCTAGAATGCCAACGGGCCATAATATGATTTGGGTTATCGTGGATCGTTTAACCAAATTGGCACACTTTCTAGCAATAAAGTGTGACACCCGTCATATTTGGCTTAAACATTTTAGTAACATCTAAGTCTACCTTAGCGGGAAACGTTTATAAACGAACTTAACTGGGTTAGTTGAGTCGGGTCAAGTTAGGATTGTACAGGGTTCAATGATCTGGAGGATCATTGGGAGTCGTTTTGGGAATACACTAGTACCGGGTTCCGTTGTTGGTGACATTACATGAACTAATTAAGTATATGTGTAGATTATGGGTCGTGTGGTGGATTATATACATAGATGTGTTTAAATGATGTGTAAATGATTATCTATGCTTAAATATGTTAAACATAGACTAAGGTTGCATGCTCATATGTTAAGATGTGTTAGAATGCGTTAAACACAACAAACTGGAAAACTAGATAAACATGGATTCTGGTTCGACCACTTCGAGTGGTCGAAGGAGAACTTTTGTGTTGGTTCGACCCTTTGTAGATGGGCGAACCTGGGATGTGGAATTGAAAGAATTCCCTTCGACCAGGACAGGGCTCATTCGACCCTGTGGAAGGGTCGAAGGAGGCTACCTTCGACCACTTACAGGGGGCGAAGGAGGATTAGTATAAATACCAAACTTTGTCATTTTTCATCATTTCACAAACCCTAACCGTCTCAAAACACTCTCAAACGATTTTAATCACTAAGGAAGGAGTTTTTGCTCTTCTTTTTCATAATCTAACCTATCTACAACATCTAAACAAGAATCCAAGGTGTGTTCTTGATCCTAAACCTTTTTAAAGCATTTTAATTCGTTTTCATCTAACCCTAATTGTCCGGATCTGTTCTAAGGGTGTTTTCATGATTAAAAACCTTTTAAACATCTTTCTAAATCAAAACCTTATCATTTAAACATAAGTTTTCATAATAATGAACATGTGTTAATTATGTACTATGTGGTGTTATGTGTTGTTCAATGATTTGCTGCTGTATCTATGATAGAAACATGATATACGATTTGTTATTGATGCTAGTTTATTGTTGTTTAGGGTTAAAGAGGGATAGATGGGTATTTTGGGGGTTTTGACGAATCTAGACTTGATGCATGATATTTATGATCAATAGAACTAATAGGGAAAGATCGAACACTCGACAAACTGAGCATTTTAAGTTGAATATGGATTGATTTCAAAAGTTTCCAAATTGGGTAAAGAATCCATGCATGATTGTGACGTTTCCATAATTCTTACCATTTTGGGAAAGGGCTGAAATGGACGTATTATCGGGAGAAATCGATGGGGTTTTGTAGGGATAAGTTATTAATGCTTGACTGCTGTGTTTGATGATGTTTCGAGTCGTGTTGAATGTGTTTGAAGCGTTTTTAGGAAAATTTGCACAACAAGGGCGAACCTGGACTCCTTCGACTGATCGAAGGTGCGAAGGAGAGAATCCAGGGTCGAACCTGGGTTATGTTTGGGCGAACGTGGTAAAACGGTCGAAGGAGACATCAAACAGTCAAACGAAACATAAAACGGGCGAAGGAGACTTAAAACGGGCGAAGGAGACTTAATCTGACTGGTTCGATCGTTCTGATGCAAAAATGAGATTTTTGATACAAACTAAGTGTTTTATGCTTGAACCTTGTGTGTAATCTATGTGTACTTGATTAGTTAGGGTAATGGGGCACCAACGGGATGTCGGGTCGGTCTAGTGTGTCGGTTAAACATTTAAACACGTTTTAAAACATACTTGGTTACGATCTGGACAATCGGGGACTAGATAACCTTATGGTTATTAGCCAGAACACTTATGTGAACATTTTGATAGATCTCCGGTAGAGGGATTATCAAGGGCTTAGCATTTTTACTTGTAACCGAAGAACGCTATTTAAGGTGAGTTCACGGCCCCACTTTTACTGCTTTAACTTTTGGGGGAGATAACATGCGCTAAACTATTTTGGTAACATATGTCATACTATGGTTTTAAACTTGTGTACTATACGATCTTTTAAAGTCCCGGGGGAAACCATGAATGTGCAGGGATGCACAACAGGGGAAATGTGGATAGATCTATTGGGCTTGACAAACCCCACTCGACGGCTTGGAGGGCCAGGCGGGTGCATATTGTCTCGAACTGGTAACACTCGTAGCATGGCTACAACACATCGGGCTGAACACATGGTAATAGTCTAGTAATGGTTTTCCAATCGTAGTAGTAACAAAACATATGCCTAGCTAGAGTACTTGGTAACATTGATATAGTATGGACATGGTAATGTTTCGGTAACACTTGGTAACATTGATATAGTATGGACATGGTAACGTTTCGGTAACACTTGGTAACATATTGAACAAAACCTGTGAACTCACCATCATTATATGTTAATGTCTTTTTGGCATGTTTTTCTCAGGTCGCTAAGGTAGCAACGAATGGAACTAGGCGCACGAGTCTGCATTGGCGTCTAGGCTTAGTTCATGTTTTGTAATAACACTTGGTACTTTTGGTCTATGGTCTGTAACTTGATTAATGCTTCCGCTACTGGTTTTTAGTTTATGAAAACTATATCTTTTGAGTGTCATGAATCTTCATATAGAGTTGTTTATTGTGATCGTTGACTTGGATCCTGGTTTGTCATGCGCCTCGCGGTAAAACCCCGCAAGTGGAAATTGAGGGTGTGACATAAAGGAAATGGACTCTCTAGAGAAACTAGCAAATCTCTACATCAAGGAGGTAGTCTCAAGGCATGGGATGCCTACTTCTATTATATCTGATCGCGATGCGCGATTCACTTCTCATTTCTGGACTACGCTCCAAAACGCTTTGGGAACTCGCCTAGATATGAGCACAACCTATCACCCACAGACGGATGGACAGAGTGAACAAACCATCCAAACATTGGAAGATCTGCTACGAACGTGCGTAGTGGATTTTGGCAACAGTTGGGATAAGCACTTGCCTTTGATTGAATTCTCGTATAACAACAGTTACCACACTTCGATACAGTGTGCGCCTTTAGAGGTACTTTATGGACGCAAGTGTAGGTCTCCCATCTACTGGACTGAAGTTGGGGATAGCGAGCTAACAGGTCCCGAACTCGTGCATGAAACTTCCGAGAAGATAGTGCAAATCCGAAACCGGATGGCTGCTGCTCGTGATCCACAGAAAAGCTACGCTGATAAGCGTAGGAAACCTTTGGAGTTCTAGGTTGGGGACAAGGTTCTATTAAAGGTGTCACCTTGGAAGGGGGTGATACGCTTTGGAAAACGGGTAAAGTTGAACCCATGATACGTTGGACCATTCAAGATTGTCGAAAGGATTGGTCCGGTAGCTTACAGGTTGAACGTGCGTAATGAACTTAATGGGGTACACGATTTATACCACGTATCGAATATAAAGAAATGCTTATCGGATACAACACTGGTGGTGCTACCGGAGGAGATCTAGGTGGACGATTAGCTACGGTTCGTTGAAGAACCGATGGAGATTCTTGAGCGGGGCGTCAAGAAACTCAGACAGAGCATCCTCCCGACTGTTAAGGTGCGATGGAATTCCCGTCTAGGACCGGAATACACGTGGGAACGTATGGATCAAATGCGGCTTAAATACCCACACTTCTTTTCTGAACCTGAACATAGATCGAACGCTAAACATAAAGCAGCTCATTCAAAGTGAATTTCGGGGCGAAATTCCTTTCAACTTGGGGATGATGTGACATCCGGGAACCAAGCACACACTTTTCTAGCTGGCTTTATTGTTTACTTGCTGAATTTCGGGACGAAATTCTTTTCAACTTGGGGATGATGTGATACCCCGCAATTTCAGGTTCTCACTTTAACTAAACTCTGGTTACATTCTATGCATTCTAGTTAACTAGGGTTAGCCATATAAGTTACACGTTGCATGAGGTGGTAATTCGAGGAATTACCAAACTATTTACATGAGTAGTGAACCCCGGACGTTGGTGAATTGTTAAACAAAATGATTGTGAAGTAATTGTTTGAGATTGATTGCAATTACGTGCTTCTATGATACTCTGTGAAACTATGTGAAAAATATATGTGATTACGTGAACTTAAACCGAATACGTTAATAAAAATTGTTAAAGGTGGACCATTAGGATGATTGGGGTCTTAACACATGGGGTTACAATTATTACGGTCCGATATAGCAAAAACGTCGAAGGAAAACACGTCGGGTGATGAAACGGGCCACCCACGCGGGCCAAGGCCGTGTGAGCGGCCGCTCACAGGGACCGAGCGGCCCGCTCGCGGGTGTCTGTCGCCACCAAACCGGCTTAATCACCTATTTAAGCAACCCTAAGCCTCTTGTATCACCTAAACTCAAACCCTAATCGGCCCTACTGCCCTACCTACGAAATATTAACCCCAAACCACCTGCTAAGGCGCAAGAACATCGATCGGGAAGCTTCAAAAGCATTCGGTTGGTTGTTTCGAAGAGCTAGTGGTATAATCCTTAATCTACTATGCTTTAATCTTATTTTTATGTTATAAAAACCCTATAACTAAGTTTGTCCAGGTCTGAGACCTTTTTATAAATATTAAAACTTGAAGTTTTGAAGATTTAACGGGTTAAGCATGATGATAGGCGATTAGTGATATAATAGATTACTTGTTGCGCAAGTTGTTGATGTTTTGATCGTTAGGGTTATGATTTTTGCATATATTATGATAGATTCTGATCTTAATAGGTCTTAGGAATATTTTGTAATGATTGTTGATGATTGTTGATGATTGTTGATCGATTATACGCACACGTGAGCCGTTTAAATAAAGGTTTATGTATGATTAAAATCTGGACAGAATGTTTAGGTTAACTTGTAGGGTCTGTTACGTGGCTTTAACATGATGGTTTTGATGTTTTCTTTGCCTGGTTAACTCATAACTGGCATTAGATTTTCATAATGGGTAAAATCGAGTGATTTGGACGTCGTTTGAGTCGTCTTTGGAATTTTCTTTGAAAATAGGTCATATCAGAATTTCGGGTTAACAAACTGAGTCGACTTTAAACCGTCATAACTCGAGTTTTATAAAGAATTAAGTTATGACATTTTTACAGAAGATTAACACTGGAATAATTTGGGTTTTGCAAGTGGATTCATCCCGTTTGGATGAATACAAAATTTTTGGGAATTTTTCTACTAAACTGACCTGTTGTGAAAGTTTTCTGAACATAGCTGTGTTGAACGAATTTTAATAATTTTTGTGTTTGATTTTAAGACAAAAAAATATAGGTTGTTAAATGAGTCCCAATGAATATTCAGTAAAAATTTGGGAGTTTAACTCATTGATTTAGTATTTTAAATAAATTATTTTTTGTGACGCACAATCTGTCCTAAAAACGCAGATTGTGTATTATGTGTTTATGTGACTAATTGAAGTCCTAGGTGCTATGTATTTGATATGCAATTGAATGGGCACTTGTATTAGACGCATATGGAATGTAAAACTAAATGTAACTAACATATTCACCAACGGGTCCGCAGGGTTTACTTATGCATGTAGAATCACTAGGTGTCACCTACACGCTTTTGAACATTTAAACGTCTTGGACAAACGGGTTATATGGTGTAATGGTATTACACATATACTTACTTAGTGACACTTATACTAGGGAGTCGGTAGTGCATCCTACTTTGAAGTTTGGATTTTCTTGCTTGCGTACTAAGGTGAGTTTCACTACTTTTTCTCAAAAGCATGCGTCTCGGGTTTCAAACAACTTTGGTAAACGTTTTCTAGTCCAGTTTGGGACTAATCAGGTTTTGACTCCTTGTGTTGGTCGGGTTTTGACTCCTTGTGTGGGTCGGGTTTACGATTCCTTGTGTGGATTGGGTTTTTGATCAGTTTAAAACTTATTAGTCCTTTGTGAACTAAACACTATCATTTGGAAAGTCCTTGCATATTATTGGGTTAATCACTGGAGGCGAGCAGGGTATTAGTTGATAGCGCTATTAGGTTGTGCAGCAACTTCATGCCTGAGGTGCTTGAGGCACGGGCATGAACTTCTGAACACATTTGAGAACTGGTGTTGATAGACACCAGTTATTGAGGCAAATTATTATGTTACTGAAGGTGTCCCAATAATTCGGTTTAGTTGCAATGAGTGGGTTAGCTACCCCTGACACGCTTAAACTGATAACTCTTGAACATTTTGGTCTGGAGGACCTACGCTTTTATTTGGTTACATGGTTTTGGAAACCAGTGCATTTACTTACTCATTTCTTTACTTAGTGAACTCACCAACATTGTTTGTTGACCCACGATATACATGCTTTTGCAGGTAGTTAGCTTCCGGTGCCAGGATTAGAAAGCACTGCACACTTCACTGCATTTGGGGTCTTGGGCATACACCTAAATTACATATTATGCTTTTATGTTTTCTTCCATATGGTTTTATCTTGGGCGCGTTGTTTTGCGCATGGTTTTAAAAAGGTTTAAATTTGGTTTACGCTTCTGCAGCTTAACTAAACTTGATTTTTGAAAACGAACGAAATGGTTTGGGGATTTAGAGTTCGTTCATATGACTTATGGCTATGGGATCCTGGTATGTCGTGCACCTCGCGGTATAAACCCCGGAGTGGAAATTTGAGGGTGTGACAGTAAAGGTACTTAGGTTATCGTGTGTCACGTCGTAACAGTTTTCTTTCAAACTTGGTATAACCATTTTGAGTTCTTGGTCACGCCTTTTATGGCACTAGCGTATCTTCGGGGGTTCATGGGTTCGATGGACCGCATTTGCTAACCTTATCCTATTCTTGTTTGCGGGTACAAGCGGTTTCGTTACTTATTGTGTTGTTCCTATTCTGGGTCTCGGTCGTGTGTTGCCCCTGCGCGAGGGGGGGTTATCGTTTGCATATTCGTCATCTTGGAGCCCGTGTGGACAACTGCATCGTCTATGTCGTAGTTTAGGTTGTTTGGAAGGTCTGAAGACATTACTTGTACGGTACCTGGTGCATCGTTTATACCGATCACAAGAGTCTTCAGCGTGTCTTTGACCAGGTGTGGTGGATCGTGCGGCAGTTTGTGGTAGTTATCTCGTATTCATCTTGAGGACGTGGTTCCTCAGCTTGGGGTACCTTTTTTCTATCACATCTTTTTGTGATTCCCTTGGTTTCGTTTCCTTGGGAAGCGTAGCTTTGAGCATTGGGTGCTCGGTTGGATCGTGCACAGGTCATCTTTCGTATCATTTGGGTTTATTGTGGTTCATGTTGTGAACTGGAGTTCTTGTGGGGACGAGGGGACTAGATGGGATCTAGGTAACCTCATTCATTACCTAAGCGTGTACTTAGGTCTATACTTGTTACTGTTGATGATGTGACACTTGTCAAACTCAGGGTAACATTTTTTCAAACATATAAGTCTACCTTAGCGAAAACATTTATTTAACATACTTAACTGGGTCAGTCAAGTCGGGGTACATTACTTATTGTCTGGGGTTCAATGATTCGGAGGATCATTGGGGTCACCTTATGCATACATATGAGTCTTGAGTCCCGTTGTTGGTGAACTTACATAATTAGATCAAATGATTAACTTGAATCGCTTCATATATTATGTGTAACGTGTAGATACGTGTTTATATGATGTTTATATGATTATGCATGTTAAACATATGTTAGGATTGCATGTTCATGTGTTAGGATGTGTTAACATGTGTTAAAACGCATTTAAACGACAAAATCATAGGCAACTGGAAACTGGCATGTTGGTTCGACCTCATGGGGGTTCGAACCAACTTGAAGGTCACTCATTCGACCTTACTTTCAAATACGTTCGACCCTTACAGGGTGCGAACGAACATGGAGTATAAATACCATACTTTGCAACTTTTGATCATTTCACAAATCTTAAACGCCTCTAAGTGCTCTGTATCAACCCCAAACCGAAAGGAGTTTTTGATCTTGTTTTTCAAATCCTAAGATAAACATATCCTCTATATCACAAACAAGAGAAGATTCTAGGTGTGTTCTTAATCTAAAACCATTTTCATCCATTTTAGTTTGTTTTTATCAAACCCAAAGTGTCCAAATCTGATTCAAACATGTTTTCATGGATAAAAACCTTTCTAACAACTTTCTAAACAAAACCTTTTCATTAACAATGAGTTTTCATGCAAAATACATGTGTTAATGGTGTTAAATGTTGTTATGAACTTGTATGGAATTATTTGATGATTGATTGCTTTGTAGATGTTATAACAATGATCTAGGGCTGTTATTGATGATGATTTATGATTGACATAGGTTACAATTGGTTATTGATGATGTTTTGCTCATTTTGGGGATTTCGTGTTAGATCTAGGGCTTGTTCATGATGTTATTATTAATGAAATGATTAGGGGTTTTCTTACACATGATAATCTGAGCATATTGAGCTAATTGTTAGATTATTTCGATAAGTTTCCATATCGGGTAAAGATTGCATGCATATGATGTGACGTTTCCATAATTTGCTATTTTGGGTAACTTGTAAAACAGACTGATTTCAAGGTAAAATTTGTAGGGTTATGTGGGGATAGATTAATGATAGTGGACTGCTGTGATTTATGGTATTTCGTGACGTTTTCGGACTGTTTAGATGCGTTTTGATGCGTTTTAGGAAGATTGTGCAGCTTAGGGTCGAACCTGGAACTCCTTTGACCCACGTGGGGCCAAATAGAAGCCTCAGAAGGTCTAACCAACATTAATTAGGGTTGAATGAGCTTCAGTTAGGTCGAAGGAACATGATTTAGGTCGAATAAACACGTGTTAGGGTCGAATTAACATGTGTTACGTCGAATGAACTTGTGTTTTGGTTAAATGAACATGCATAGGGTCAAACCAACTTACCTTTGGGTCGAATTGCCTTATAAATGGGTCGAATGGACTTGCATATGGCACGAACTAGTCCGGTAACTTGCTGATTCGACCTTACAACTTCATACGTGCGATTTTTGATGCAAACTAAGTGTTTTATGCATGATTCTTGTGTGTTAACTATATATACTTGATCAATTAGTGTAACGGGTCACCAACGGGATGTCAAGTCTGTCTGGCGTGTCGGGTTAACGTTTAAAAAAATTTTCAAACATATGTAGTCATGATCTGGACAATCAGGGACTAGTTAACCTATGGGTTAGTCGGAACACTTATATAAACATTATGATAGGTCGTCGGTAGTTTGGGACTATCGGTTCGGTTAGATATACTATTGGTCTGAAGACGCAACCTAAGGTGAGTTTCACGGCCCCTATTTCTGTGTGTATGTTTTCGGGGGAGAAACATGCTACGTACTTGTTTTTATACTGATCATGTTATGCTAGTTTTACTTTGTGTTCTTACTGTACGATAGTTCAGTTTTACCGTTGGACGGTAGTTCAGTTAGCCATGGTTCGGTAGTTCGGTTGGCTGGGCTCGGCCGTTCAGTTCGTCGTGGTTCGGTAGTTCAGTTATGCCTGGGTTGGCAGTTCGGTTACACACGGGTGTTATGCACTTGGTATCATATTAGCGGTTTTCAAACGCCTGTTTGGCATTCTTTTAGCATAGCAGTAACTTGATGGAATCACTTAAGCTTTTGGAAACGTTTTACTTAAAAACCTGTGAACTCACCAGCATTTTGTGCTGACGTTTTTACCATGTTTTCTCCGGTCGCTAAGATAGCAGCGTTGATAGGCGCACGGTCTCGCATGGCGTCTAGGATTCACTTGCATGGTTTTCAAACGTTTTCGAACTTATATGATTTACGTTTAAGGTTTGTAAAGATGTTTAAGGCTTCCGCTGACATTGGTTATGTTTTGAAAACTTAATGAATGGTCTACGTTTCTTTTACATTTAGTTGTCGTTTATTATGACCGTTGACTTGGATCCTGGTGTGTCACGTGCCTCGTGGTAAAACCCCGCATGTGGAATTTGAGGGTGTGACAAAATCATGGATCATCGTCAATCAAGGAAAGGTAACAGAATTCGGAAAACTGTTCAAATTACCAAATATTGATTCTAACATGTAATTAGCCATTTGGACGGGTTTCCAAATTCTGTGAATTATCCGTGACTAATGATGATCCATGGTTTGTGCTAATATATAAAAAGTCTTTGCATTAGACAGAAGTAACATTAAAAGATAATCAAGAAAGCTAGATGAATCAATACATTTTATTTATAGGCGAGTATGAAAAAAAATTGAATTAAAATATTAGTACCAACATGAAGCGGATCATACTTCTAAAATAACTGTAGCCTTGTTTAGATCAAGAATGCCATCTTTGTCCGCCTGTATCAAATTAATAAACTTCTTTGTGAAGAGTCTTGTTAACAATATGACAAAAGTATCATTAGTAGATTACAACCGGCAAATTTATAACCATGTTACGGTTGTACATAATCGGAAATTATAACCAACACATCTGAAGTAGCACTTCATGTAAACTTACCAAGAGAACTATCATAGCAACAATCACCAACTAGATTAAGATCAAAGGATTCTGAAATGAAAGAAGATTACCAACCAAAAATTTTTAAATTAAACCTTCAGAAAATGAACATATTGCATACATTGAGAGTTAAAAGTATAACCTGCTTTTGGTTCTTTATTTCCTTTTTTAGCCTTTTTAGTGCTCTTTGATGTCCTGTTTCTTTTGCCAACACTGCAAGATGATGGTCCCAATGAACAATCGTTTACTGCTTTAGTTTTGATGCTTCGTTAGAGAATAGGATTAGGATTTGTGATGGTTTGTTTTGGCTGATTTAGAAGGAAGGAATTTTTGTGAACAAAGAAGAATAATGCATCTATACCATTTATTTATAGGCGAGTAGGAAAAAATTGAATTAAAAAATTAGTGGGAATAGTTATTAAATTCGAATTAAGGATGGCTACATAAACTGGAGGGAAACCGTCTAATTTAAACGGCTGAGATCGCTCTAAATCTTGATCGAACGGTTGAGTTTAAACCAAACACGGTTTTTGATAGCCGGCATCAATAGTATTTTAAATTACGATTTTGAAACTTAGTTTATTTACGTTTAACATTATATTACTTTAATCTTGATAGTAATATTAGTAAACAATAAATCTGAATTATAATGGATGACAGTTGTTTGATAACATCTGTTGACAAGTCAATAGATATCGTTTACCTTTTAAATTAACAGAGGGTCGAATACTAAAGTTAATCATTACAGTATTGAAATTACTTTATTCAATTTTATATTGCTTTAATGAAATTACTATTGTAATTTTAATTACATTACAATAGTAGTAAATACTATTAATATTATTTATTATTTTATTATTTGTGTTTGTAACTGTTTTTGACTTTATATAAGGGATGAAAAACACTATCATAGAACTTTTAGTTATAGTAATTTTTTTCAGTCTATAAAAAGGTGAGGAAATCGTAATTACTGTTTGCAACTTTTAAGCCCTTGAACCATTAGAAAAACAAACCAACTTTCAAAAATCTTAAAACTATTAAAATAAATTGTCATAAAATATTGAATCAAAAATCTGATCAAAAGCTCAGTTAAAAATTAAGAGCGTTCAATGATATTTTTTTAGAAGTTTTATTGTTATAAAATATATTTTCATTTTTTTTTTAACTTATAGGATCAATAAAAGAGTTCAAATCATTTACAGATACATTTTCTATAAATTAAATAGTTTTAATTGCTTAATAAAAATAAAAATGATAATATGTAAATTTGTGGTAACATTTTTTTACTTCTTTAACAATAGTAAAATAAAGTACACCTATCATTAATGACTACCCTAATTTGCAACTTTCCATTTACATCCCTTATCTGTATAGTTGTCATCATAGAGTTTTTAAAGGTCTCGACCCTTTCTAATTATGAACTTGAAAAGACTAACATTATTTAAATTTATATTGTTAGCACAATCAATATCAATTGTGTTTTGAAGTTTAATTGTTTATTTTCTTTGTTAAACTATAAAATATTAACAACAAAGTTTGATCTCATAATTACTTTTTATATATTTAATATTTTTTGGAAGCTATTAGTTAAAGTTAAGTATTACAAAGTCTATATAAACATCTGCTTATATCATTCTTTAATGTTTTCTACATGTTTAGTTCCTACAAAATCTGTATTCAAGTGTCTGATTGCAAAAGTGTAATGGATGACAGTTATTTGAGAATAACTGTTGACAAGTCAACAGATATTTGATACCTTTCAAATCAACATAGTCTCGGATACTAAAGATAATCACTACGATATTGAAAATTAGTTTATTCAAATTTATATTGCTTGAATGTTAATTTTTATAATAGTGACAATAATATTAAATTATTAATAATATTTTTTATTATTTTATTATTATACTAGTGACAGTACACATTTAATAACTGCTGTTTTTAATTTAATCACATTTATATTACTTGTATTTTAATAATATCAGTAAACAATAAGTATGAATTATAATATCGACTTCACATGCTGATTGTAAAATTGTAATTGTTTTACACTTGACATAAGGGGTCAAAAATCTTATTACAATACGTAAGATATTTTTTCCCTCTATACAAGGCGAGCAAATCGTCATTTCGGTTTCCAACTTTATATCTCTTCATTTATACGATAAATAAAGCAACCGTCGATAACTGCAGTATTATGTTATTTCGTTTAAATTTCCTACTAACACTCTTTTCAAAAATTTTGCCAATGAAAGAAAAATGTATTACCAATAAAGCCTTGGTAATCAGTGTTCTTGGAAGATTCTTACAATCAAAGAAAAATGTTATTTGTATCACGACCACATCTAGAGCCTGTCTAACTAGAGATGGGTGTACAGAGAAATAATATGTCTCTAGTTCTTGAGGAGTTAGAGACATTATCGTGTAGTTTTTTTTTCTTTTTGGTTTTGTCTTCTTTGGTTTTTTCGGTCATGATTTGCCTGTATTTTGTATGTAGTTTTTAGTCTGATGGAAGAAATGTCATAGTTAGCATTACTTCACTTTTGTAGAGATATTGGAGTTTTTTCTTAGAAGACTTCCTTCTTGTATGTTTGTAAACAGTTTTATTTTGTGGTTTTTGCCTGTATTTTGTATCTTTTATGTTTGAGTAACTCGGATATTATTAGTAAAATTAAGGAATTCCAATAATAAGTGCAATTGCTGTTGTAATTTTTTAAAAGTCTGTTGACAACTCAACACATGTTTATAAGGACAATATAGATTAACATTACATAAAGTGAAGTTTAAAGCAACATCTGTTTGAAGAAAACTGTTGAAGGAATATATGTTTGAATAAACAACTTTTTGTAGTAACAGCTGTTGTAGAAAGATCTCCTTAACAGAGCCTCAACACTTGAACACACGTTACTAAACACAATTTGTCTCGCAACAGAATACTGGCTCCTTAATTTCATGTTTAGTAAACAGACCATAACAGTTGGTCTGTTAATATTGTTCATATTTTGGAGGAGTATAATTGTCTTAAAAAAAGATTCTCTTCCCGTGTCATCAGAAGTTTGTTTCATCATCTATTGCTTGCTTCATTAGTGTATAATCATCAGCTGTTTCATTAATCAGTGATTACGCGTGGCAGAAGCATAACCATCAATGAATGGATTTGCAACTTTACTTAGATTTAGTCTTCCCGTGTTTTCACATGGGATTTCACATAATGTGTGTGTGTGTGTGTATATATATATATTGGATCCGGATATTTTGAGAATTTCTATGAGTTGTGAGAACCATAGGAACTCACTTTATAACCACATACTTTTTTTAATAAAAAATGAATATGTGATCCATAATTAATCAACAATAAAATAATGAATAAAATATTAATATACTTATACGTGGACAAAAATCCCATGCACCGGTGTAATATGACGTAAATTAATGTTTTTTTTAATTTTTTATTACAGCGGAGGTTACGTGTTTTTACACGAGTGTGCAAAAAAAAAATTCTCATTTTATGTTGAGTTCTCACAACTCATCGAGTTCTCAAAGTATTAGTTTAAACCCTAGCATTTTGAAATAAAGATTTAGCAACTCAAAAACAAACACTTCATACTCAATAGATCCATACATTAATCGCAACATACAAAAGGAGACTTAACACACACATCATTTGCGCATATATGCTTTGGAAAAACACATAGAGCTAAATTGTTAACACTTAATTAAAGATACTTAAACCAATAATAAAATTATTATTTTTTTCGGTTTCTTACTTTTAAATTTAAATCTTATTAAACTATGTACTTGTCAAACCATATAAAAAAAAAAAAAAATCCAGACACCTCAAACCATATTAATTGCAGAGTATCTTAAAGTGGGAAGAATATTATTTATGGTTGATTAAGAACTTGAATAAGCAAGAAGACGACCGAATAGAATTAGGAAAGTACAAATTTCTTATCAAGCATAACTCATCCACCGACCGAAACACACTTACAGACAAAATAACAAGAAAATTGAAGTATTGATATGTGCAATAAGTCAAGGATGCAATTTAAAACATCAAAATCAAATAAAATGTAAATACAAGAGCAAAAGCAAGAACATTTGAGAAATCGAGAATAAAAAGGTACCATAACTTCAATCGAAGAAATTAAACTTGAAAAGGTAATGGCTTCACATCCTTGGTACCAGCCCCCCAATCAGGCAATGAAACATACTGGGCTTATATATTTTTGTTGATGAAGGAATGAAAGATTAATCCTTTTAATCTTTATAAACATCAAGTTTTAACTTTTACAAAGGTGTTTTAGACCTGGACAAACATGGGTTCGATGTTTAAAAACACATTAGAAGTAATTAAAACATGTAAGGTTTAGTAGCAAACCGAAAGCAATTCAAAATCACCAACCAAATGCTCTCCAAGCCTCCCTAATGGTGTTCTTAAGCCTTAGCAGGTATTAGGGTTTGTATTTTTCGTAAACCAGGTGTTAGAGACGATTAGGGTTGTGATAATGAGGCTGTATGGGTTTAAAATAATTTTAAAGAGCTCTAAACTTGTTTTCCACGTATTTTATCCCGTCGCGGACCGCGGGCGGATTATTTTATCCTGCCGTGCACCGCGGCATGTTTCAAAACCCTGCCAGATTATTCCATCCCCTCGCGGACCACGGGGGATTTCCCTTTCCCTCCGCACTCCACGGGGAAGCCAAGAATTCAATTTTTTTTATTTTATTTACTCTATAACCCTAACCACCTTACAATATCAATATTCCAAATATTAATATTCAAAAAGGCACATAAATGTTCGTCATACATATCTGGATCCCGGCCGTCCCGTCCCGGTTTCCGATCCGTTAACGTCTAATCACGTAAGTTCACATAATCACATAATGGCACATAATATCAACATGTAAGTTTATGATAATCACATTTCACCAAGTCACCAACGTTCCGGGTTCCCTACTTGTGTACGTAGTCCGGTAATTCCCCGAATTACCATTTCAAGCAGTTATTAACCTATAACTGTGCAACGTATACTCATCCTAACTAACCCTGATTAATTAGAATGCAAGATGAGTATGTACAAGTAACTAGAATCTAATTAAATTGAGAACCTAAAATTGCGGGGTATCACATCATCCCCAAGCTGAAAAGAATTTCGTCCCGAAATTCAGCAAGTAAACAATAAAGCCAGCTAGAAAAAGTGTGCTTGGTTCCCGAATGTCACATCATCCCCAAGTTGAAAGGAATTTCGCACCGAAATTCACTTTGAAAGAGCTGCTTTATGTTCAGCGTTTGATCTATGCACAGGTTCGGTAAAGAGATGTGGGTATTTGAGCCGCATTTGATCCCTGCATTCCCATGTATATTCCGGTCCTAGACGGGAATTCCATCGCACCTTAACAATAGGTATGGTGCTTTGTCTAAGTTTCTTGACGCCCTGCTCAAGAATTTCCACTGATTCTTCCATGAACCGTAGCTATTCGTCCACCTGGATCTCTTCCAGTGGCACCACCAATGTTGAATCAGATAAACACTTCTTCAGATTCGATACATGGAATACATTGTGTACCCCACTAAGTTCATCGGGCAGGTTTAACCTGCAAGCGACTGGACCAATCCTTTCAACAATTTCGAATGGTCCAACGTACCGTGGGTTCAGTTTTCCCCGTTTCCCAAAGCGTATCACACCCTTCCAAGGTGACACCATTAATAACACCCTGTCCCCAATTTAGAACTCCAAGGGTTTCCTAAGCTTATCAGCGCAGCTTTTCTGTCGATCACGAGCAGCAGCCATTCGGTTTCTGATTTGCACTACCTTTTCTGAAGTTTCGTGCACGAGTTCGGGACCTGTTAGTTGGCTATCCCCAACTTCAGTCCAGTTGATGGGAGATCTACACTTGCGTCCATAAAGTGCCTCAAAAGGCGCACACTGAATTGAAGTATGATAACTATTGTTATAAGAGAATTCAATCAAAGGCAAGTGCTTGTCCCAACTGTTACCAAAGTCCACCACGCATGCTCGTAGTAGATCTTATAGCGTTTGGATGGTACGTTCACTTTGTCCATCCATCTGAGGGTGATAGGCTGTGCTCATGTCTAAGCGAGTCCCCAATGCATCTTGGAGAGTAGTCCAAAAATGAGAAGTAAATCGCGCGTCGCGATCTGATATGATAGAAGTAGGCACCCCGTGCCTAGAGACGACCTCCTTGATATAGATGTTGGCCAGTTTCTCCAGCGTTTCGGTTTCCTTTATTGCTAGGAAATGTGCCGATTTGGTTAAACGATCGATGATGACCCAAATCATGTTATGCCCACTGGGCATCCTAGGGAGCTTTGTGATAAAGTCCATAGAAATTCCGTCCCATTTCCACATAGGAATTTTTGGGTGCTGGAGTAAGCCTGAAGGTTTTTGATATTCAATCTTAACCTTTGCACAAGTCAAGCACTTACTAACATAAGTGGCTATCTCAGCTTTCATGTTTGGCCACCAGTAAAGAGTTTTGAGGTCTTGGTACATTTTATCCGAACCAGGATGTACCGAATAACGAGAGGTGTGAGCCTCATCGAGCATAAGTTGTCTGAGATCCCCAAAACGTGGAATCCAGACCCGATTCATGAAGTATTGAAGACCATCTATTCTCAGTTCTAGGTGCTTATCAGCACCATGCAAAGTCTCAAGCCTGATGTTTTCTTCTTTCAAAGCCTCGCCCCGGGCTTCACGTATTTTATCAGGGAGATTAGAATGTATGGTAAGTTGTAAATCTCGCACCCGTTTAGGTTTTGTTTCCTTACGGCTAAGGGCATCCGCTACAACATTAGCCTTCCCTGGATGATATTTGATGGCATAGTCATAATCATTCAGGAGCTTGACCCATCGATGTTGTCGCATGTTCAGCTCCTTCTGATCAAACATGTGTTGGAGGCTCTTGTGATCAGTGAAGATCGTGCACTTAGTCCCATAGAGATGGTGCCTCCAAATCTTGAGAGCGAAAACCACTGCTCCTAGTTCCAAGTCATGGTTAGTGTAGTTTTTCTCATTAACCTTCAGTTGTCGTGAAGCATACGCGATCACCTTCTCACGCTGCATCAGTATACACCCTAACCCTTGGATAGACGCATCACAGTACACCACAAAGTCCTCTGTACCCTCAGGTAGTGATAGTATAGGTGCACTACAAAGTTTTGCCTTTAACAATTGAAAAGCAGATTCTTGGGAATCTCCCCACTTGTAAGTAATTCCCTTTTGCGTCAAAGTAGTGAGGGGTTGAGCGATCTTAGAGAATCCCTCTATAAATCTGCGATAATATCACGCAAGACCAAGAAACTGGCGCACTTCTGTAGGAGTCTTAGGAGCCTCCCACATTTTAATAGCATCAATCTTGGCGGGATCGACATGTATTCCTGCCTCGTTAACCACATGCCCTAAAAATTGGACCTCATGAATCCAGAAGTCACATTTAGTGAATTTCGCATACAACTGCTCATTTCTCAAGAGTTCCAAGAACAACTGCAGGTGTTGCTCATGCTCTTCCCTGCTCTTGGAATAGATTAAAATGTCATTTATGAACACTATGACGAATTTTTCCAAATAAGGCTTACACACGCGGTTCATAAGGTCCATGAACACAACCGGTGCATTGGTCAGCCCAAATGGCATTACCAAAAACTCATAATGTCCATAACAAGTTCGAAAGACTGTCTTCGCCACATCCTCCTCTCGGACTCTCAGCTGGTGATACCTTGACCTCAAGTCAATCTTGGAATAGAAACTCGACCCTTGAAGCTGGTCGAACAAGTCATCAATACGAGGCAAGGGTAGCGGTTCTTAACCATCACTTTGTTCAACTCCCGATAGTCAATACACATGCGGAAGCTCCCATCCTTCTTCTTAACAAACAGGACTGGGGCTCCCCAAGGTGAAGGACTAGGCCTAATGAAACCTCTATCCAATAGCTCCTAGAGTTGGGTGGATAGTTCTTGAAGTTCGCCTGGTGCTAAGCAATATGGTGCATGTGCAACTAGGGCCGCTCCATGTAACATTACGCATTTATTTATTTATACGTTACGACAAGTGTATTATTTTTGGCGGTATTTTGAACCCCTACACAACTATAATTATTCATACATATATCTCTCTCAATATATATATATATATAAAGTTATAATAATAATAATAATAATAATAATAATAATAATAATAATAATAATTATAACCTATACTAGATAGATTGATTTTTATGTTGTCTTACCCAAACCATCAACCCAACTCCTGAGCCCAATCCAGATTGCGGCCCATCTGCATGGCCCAGTCCACACAGCAGCAGCCCACTCCCCTTTTCCCTTGCTTTTTAAAAAAAATAATAATTTTGTTCCACCCGGGTTTCGAACCCGAGTCACTACACACACACACACACGCGTTACCCAGCTGCTCCACACCCTTTATCTGATCTCTACCCAACTCAACAAATATTAAAACACATTTTTTCCTCCCTCCTTCTTGTGCCCAGTTACGCGCTGCAGCTGAAATGAATTTGAAATTCTAATTTTGACCAACCTTTAACTCATAATTGATTCTAAATGGAAAGGGAACGCAATTATCGGTCATCAGTGACTAGATTATACAATTAACATCCATCAATTGACCACCAATTTATCACAAAACGCGTATGGACTTCAATGTGGGTCAACACTTGCCAATTCGATGACTGAAGCTATTACACTATAAATTGATGATCTGAGATCCTTCACAACTCGCTCATAATCTTTTCTCAACCCCCAATTGTCTTCAAAACACTCTGATTTGTGCCTCACGATTTCACAGTTGACTTTTATCTTTGACCGGCCAATCGTATACGAATCAGCATTGTAAGTTACATTTTTTTTGTGGGTTTTAATCTCCGGCATTCACACATCAAAAGCCCTAAGATCAATTGAGCCATTGATGTGTGAATCAACCTATTGCAGAATCTAGGGCTCGAAGGGTTGATTTGGGGATAAACTCCATTTTACGTAGTGTATATATTTTAAATATAACTGAATTAATCACAACCACTGGTCTGGACCAAGTGGTTGTGACTGAGGGTTGCTTCGTGAGCCACCCGGGTTCGAATCCCGGCATGGCATTCTTTTTGTTCTTTTTTTTTTTTCTCATTTATCCTTTTAAAATCAAATACTTATATATAATTTTATAAATTCGTTTTTAATTATCAAAATCCTTTTATAAATTCTACAAAAAATTATATTATGTTAAACTGATGAAAAAGTTCAACACCCAATTTTTAATTTTCAAAAATTTATTTATTTGATATATATAATAAATAAATCAAGTTTATTCCATTTTATTTATAAAAATCCATTAAAATATCAAAACGATCTTTTAAATTTCCACAAAAATTATCCTAAGTTTTTATAACATTAAACTTTTCAGAAATGATTTTTATTTCTGAAAAATCATTTATTTAGTATTTTTAATCAATTTTTGTTAGTTTTAATCATAATTAAATCATAATAAATTCAATTTTTATTATTTTTGCACCAAAATTTTATGCAATTTATTTTTGAATACTTAGAACAGAAATATGATTTTTAAAACAATAATTCTTTAATTTTAGTATTTTTGAATATTAAAGTTAAATTTTGACAAATTGTTATAAATAGAATTAATATTCTATTTTAAAGAAAATAATTTTATAAAAATTATTTTTATACTTTAAACATATTATTGTGACCATCTTAAATTTAAATTTCATAAAAAGATTTTTAGTTATTTATTTACTAAATTTCTCTCAATTGGCGAATATTTTTAATATTAATCAAACGAGCAATTATCCCCAATTCGAAGCCCTAGAACTTATACATTTGTAGACTTGATAGACTTAGACATATTTATTACCTCATTTTAGGGGGATACTTGATACATTTGGTCAACACATTTCTCAACAGATATAACATTTTACCAAGGTGAGTTTACATAGCCCCTTTTCTCTATTTTTACTATTTTTGGGGTGAAACATGTTTAAACATTTTATACTATCATTTACTCATATTTACTTGTGACTCAAGTACATCATCATTCTATCATTTGACTGTAACAAAAAGACATAGTACAATCATTAACAATGATCAAGCCGCCTGTTTAGATTATAGCGCTATAGGTCTGACAAACCCATCCCCCGCATAGACTCAGGGATGATCGATAACAGTAATAACATTTCACTAACTTGCGAGTTAGTCATCAGTCGACACAAGGTTTGGTTGTACAAAGACGCATTGCTACATGTCGGTATCATACTCTATCATCATACAACTTTGAATGTTGTACAAACTATTGTTATCAATTATTATCAAAAACCTATGTATTCTCACCAACTTTTGTTGACCCAAAATATTTCCAACTTAACATGTTTCAGGTTCTACTTGCTTGAAGATTTGCTAGAAGATATGTGCATAGTCTTATTCAATTTGATGTACGAATTCTTGTAGAATTATTGTATGTAAATTATTTAAATCATTTAATGAAATCATTATTCACCATGAGCTACTGAACAATCATCACTACGTGACATCCCGATGTTTCCGCCATCGGTTGGGCTGTTACACTCCAGGTGCAAGATCAATTTGAAACTCCACTTGGCGAACAGGTGGAAGTCCAGGTGGTTCCTTTGGGAATACATCTGGGAAGTCACGTACTACTGGGATGTCCTCAATCTTCATTTCAACTTCAGCTCGAGTATCAGAAATGTTAGCTAGAATAGCTGGATAGCCCTTTCGAATCCACTTATGGGCTTTGAAGAAGGAGATGATGCCCACCATGGCACCACCACGATCACCCTGAATAGATAACAGTTCTCCACTAGGGAGAGGAATATGAACAATTTTCTCCAGACAGAGAATTTCAGCGCGTTGCTTGGATAACCAGTCCCTGACAACCACGAGATCAAAGCTTCCTAGGGTGATAGGCAGAAGGTCGATGGCAAATAAGTGCCCATCTAGCTCGAGCTTACAGTCGCGATGGATGTGGGTTACCTCAACAGGCTTCCCATCAGCTAACTCTATAGAATGCGGGGTATCAAGAAGAGTAGGAACCATCCCTAGTTGTTTGCTAAGTTTCAATGACACAAAACTATAGTCTGCACCAGTATCGAATAAAACAGAAGCGAGAATGTAGTTTAAGTAACACATACCCTTCACGACATTGTTATCAGTCCTAGCTTCCCCAAAGCCAATCACAAATGCTCTCCCACGAGCCCCATTGTTGTTGTTGTTGTTGCGAGCGTTGGTAGTGTTGTTGTTTCCAGCCTTGTTACCACCACTGTTGTTATTGTTACCCCCGTTATTATTGTTACCATTGCCCTTTAGCTATGGACAGTCCTTCCTGAAGTGACCCTCACTCCCACACTGGAAACAGCCCTTTCCATTTTTCTGTTGTTGGCCCGGCTGTGGTGCTGGTGGATTACCCTAAACATAGACCCTACAGTCTTTCTCCATATTCCCCATCTTGCCACAACGATCACACTTAACCCTGTTACATGGCCCCGGGTGATGGTAGTTGCACTTAGTGCACTTGGGACGCTGTCCCTGATAACCACCTTGCGACTGGTTGCGATTGCTGCCGCTGTTGTGACTGTCGTGCTTCTTGTTCAGTTGTTGCTGCTGCTGATTACCATTGCCTGGGGGTTTGCCAGATGCATTCTCCCACTTCCTCCTGTTGTCATTAGTACCAGAAGACGAAGCACCACGAGGGGGTAGTAGTCCCTCTTCCACCTTCTGGTCAGTTAGTTGGTGTGCCAAACGAATCACCTGTTGAACGTTATTGAATTTTGCAGTAGTGACCATCTCCTTGATCTATGGCACTAAGCCCTTGATGTACAGCTCAATCCGTTTGTAGAGCGGAGTAGAGTAATTAGGGCACATGGTCGCCAGCTTATGCGACCTAGTAGTATAAGCTTCAATCTCCGACCCTACCATTTTCTGGTTAAGGTACTCAGTCTCTAACTTCTGAGTCTCATCTCGAGGACAGCACTCCTCCCTCATCAAATCCTTGAAATCCGCCCAAGGTGTAGCATTGGCCACATCCACACCTAGCATATGTTTTTTAGAGTTCCACCAGGATAATGCCGCATTCTCAAGAGTAGCAGTGGCATATTTGGCCCTGTCAGCTGGTGGACAGTTACACATAGCGAAGCATGATTCCAACTTTTCAAACCACCTTAGTAGCCCGACTGCTCCTTCAAATCCTCCAAAATTCTGAGGCTTGCAATCCATGAATGACTTGTAGGTACAGACTGGAGGGTGATGAGCAGGTTGGCCTAAGTACAAAATGTGAAAGTCACAAATGAGAAAAAGAGTTTAACGCTGGAGTCTAGGAAAAGAGGGTAGAGCGAATTAGCGTTACCAGCTTGAAAAGCTGTGAGGGCTGCAACCACCCTGTTATTGATAAGTGTGTTCAGCTCGTCTTGTGTCATGTTGATGTTTCCACTATCGTGACCTCTTCCTGCCATAGTAATTCTACATTTACACTATACCCATGAGAGAACAATAATATGTCCCACATACAATCGTTCACACAGTACAAGTAAACTAGAATATCACACAGATCATAAACGCAAGAATAAAATAAAGTAGTCGATCGATAGCAATAAAAGTCATTATATCAATGAATATAGAATACTAGAATAATAATAAAATCAATCGTCTTTAGGTTCCATGGAGATGGTTGAGCCTTCATCCTCACTCTCAACCTGTATCTCGACTGGCTCTTACTCCTCTTCATCCATGAGTGCTGCATCAAGTGTTGCTCCTAGAGCATCGAATCCATCCTCCATGGGTTCCTCTTCGAGATCCTCCGCAGGATCCTCCTCTCCATTTTGCCCTAGAGCTTCCATAAGTCTGTTGCGAACCAAAGTCAACTCCTCTCTAGTAGCTGCTAGATCTTGTTTAGTAGCTGTCATTTCGTGCCTATCTTCATCAGCTTCCTTCTTAACCCTTCCTAGATCACCAAACAAGTGATCAATCTGTCCCTCCATATGCTTTAGTGTCTCATCAGCATTCCTTCTCCAAAACTGAAATTCTTTGACAACAGTGAAAGCATTATCCAACTCAGTATGTATGTGCCTCACTATCCCTGCAAGTGACCTCTCCCATGAGTCAACAATGGGAGATACTCTGGCTGGCACCCCATAGCCTACAACCCAAGAGTGTAGTATGTCCGTGAACCAAAGTCAACGATTGGTGGCTTCATATGGATCATGTGACGAAGCTGGACGCTGATAAGGATCCAGTGATGGGGCTTGTCGCCCCTCAATAGCACGATAAGAGTAATTTCTGTGAGTAGGGTTAGTCATGGTTTCCGAAAATATGTTAGATCAATACATGTATTCGAGAATAATAAGTTGTGCACTTTAGGTAGTGAGTGTAACTAGTACTTATGCTATAATGATTATAGACTAGAATGCAATCCTAGTTCACTATAACCAATGGCTCTGATACCAATCCATCACACCCTCAAATTTCCACAGCGGTGTTTTACCGCGAGGCGTATGACAACCAGGATCCATAGCCATAAGTATCATGAACGACTCTAAATGCCCAAACCATTTAGTTCGTTTTTGTAAAATAAGTTTCAAAGTTCAACCAAACATTTTAAAATAGTTGCGGAAGCGTAAGTAAAGAAAAACAGTTAACCATAGTATCTGCGCAAAACAACGCGCCCAAAACCAAACATGGAAATTAAATATTCAAAATAATAAAGCGTTCATATCCCAAGACACAATATGATGCATGCCCTAATCGTGCTCTATACCTAGAGACCTGCAAAAGCATGCTAACGTGTGTCAACATAAAGTCGGTGAATTCACAAAATAAAGTAGGTGTTTAAGTAAAAGTGTAGGTTTTCCAAAAACCAATAATAAAAAATAAAGCGTAGGCCTCCCCAGACCATGTAAACACCAGTAACAGCTAATTAATATGTCAGGGGTAGCTAACCCACTCATGATAACTAAAATCGGAGATACCGAACTGCTAAACAACGAGATCCCACAATAGTGAGCAAAGTGCCTTGCATCATTGCCCATCAACAATGAAAATAAAATGTTAAGTTATAGTTCACACCCATGCTCCCAGCATGATGTGAGGTTTGTGAAACCTAATAGTGCTATCAACTAATAACTTGCTTGCCCACCCGGCAATTCATTCTGTATCTAGAAGAACTTCAACGATAAGGTTGGTTTAGGTCATCAAGGACATATAACATGAATTAGTAAAAGTAGATTCACCTTGTGAACCTAGCACCCCAAAACCCGGGATGTGTAAAAGCTGTCCCAAACCGGACTAGAAAACGTTAAATAAGTTGTCTCAAACCCGAGACGCATGCTTTTGAGAAAAAGTAGTGAAACTCACCTTAGATTGCAAGCAAATTATCCAAACTCCACAAACAATAATGTGCTACCGACTCCCTATTACAAATGTCACTAAGTGAGTATATGTGCATAACCAATACACCATATAACCCGTTTGTCCAAGACGTTTAAAAGTTCAAAACCGTGTTTGTGACACCTAATGATTTTACATGCACAAGTAAGCCCTACGAACCCGTTGGTGAACATATTGCTTATCATTAGTTTTATACTTCATATACATCTTATATAAGTTCCCATGCAAGTTCATGTCAAATACATACCATATAAGACTCCAAATAGTCACATAAACATACTCTACACAATCTGCGTTTTCAGGATAGATTGTATTCTGTGAAGAACAATTTATTTAAAATATTTAACAAACGAATTAAACTCCAAAAATTTTACTGAATATTCTCCGGGGTTCACTTGACAACTCAAATTTTGTTTTTGTCTCGAAACCAAACACAAAAAATATGAAAATTCGTACAACACAGCTATGTCCAGAAAGTTTTCACAACAGGTCTGTTTAGTATAAAAATTCCCAAAACTTGTGTATTTACCCAAACAGGGTGAATCCACTTGGAAAAGCCAAGTTATTCCAATTTTGACCTACTGTCCAAATTTCATAACCTTGCGCTTTGTAAAACTCAGGTTATGATCGTTTAAAGTTGACTCAATTTACAAGTCCGAAAATCTGATTTGACCCTTATTCAAATAAAATTCCAAAAACTACTCAAACGACGCCCAAATCAGATAATTTTGCCCATTATGAAAATCTAAGACCATGTATAATACAACCATGCAAAGAAATCATCAATCTTTATACTTTTAAGTCACGTAACAGACCCTACAAGTTGGCCCAAGTATTCTGTCCAGATTCTAAACATGCATAAATCCTAGTTATAATCAACCTTTTACGCATATAATCGATCAACAACGTCCAACAATCATTATACAACATCAACAAGACATAACTTGATCAAAACCTAGCAAGATTCATGCATATATCATTCATAAACCCTAGAAGTCTAAAACATCAAGAACATTCATAATCATGCAAAACACATAATATCCATTACATAACAACATGATTAATCCTTTTATTCTTTATAAACATCAAGTTTTAACTTTTACAAAAATATCTCAGTCCTGGAAAAACATGGGTTTGATGTTTAAAAACACATTAGAAGTAATTAAAACATGTAAGGTTTAGTAGCATACCGAAAGCACTTCAAAATCACCAACCGAATGCTCTCCAAGCCTCCCGAATGGTGTTCTTAAGCCTTAGCAGGTATTAGGGTTTGTATTTTTCGTAAACCAGGTGTTAGGGACGATTAGGGTTGTTATAATGAGGTTGTATGGGTTTAAAATCGTTTTAAAGAGCTCTAAACTTGTTATCCACGTATTTTACTCCGCCGCGGACCGCGGGCGGATTATTATATCCTGTCGCGCACCGCGGCATGTTTCAAAACCCTGCCAGATTATTCCATACCCTCGCGGACCGCGGGGGATTTCCCTTTCCCTCCGTACTCCTCGGGGAAGCCAAGAATTCAATTTTTTTTATTTTATTTACTCTATAACCCTAACCACCTTACAATATCAATATTCCAAACATTAATATTCAAAAGGCACATAAATGTTCGTCATACATATCTGGATCCCGGTCCGTCCCGTCCCGGTTACCGATCCGTTAATGTCTAATCACGTAAGTTCACATAATCACATAATGGCACATAATATCAACATGTAAGTTTATGATAATCACATTTCACCAAGTTACCAACGTTCCGGGTTCCCTACTTGTGTACGTAGTCCGGTAATTCCCCGAATTACCATTTCATGCAGTTATTAACCTATAACTGTGCAACGTATACTCATCCTAACTAACCCTAGTTAATTAGAATGCAAGAAGAGTATGTGCAAGTAACTAGAGTCTAGTTAAAGTGAGAACCTGAAATTGCGGGGTATCACAACACATACTCTCCATTTCCCATTCTTCTTTTGCACTACGACTACGTTGGCTAGCCATCTTGGGAATTTTACCTCCCTTATCATTTTGGATTTCAACTGTCTATCCACCTCTTCTTGTATGATGGCATTTCTCTCGGGTGCAAATTTTCTTCATTTTTGTTGGATGGGCATGAAGCTCTTGTCGATTCTAAGCTTATGAGTAATGACATCCTTGGAGATACCAATCATATCCCCCATGTTTCCATGGAAATGTCGACATCCTGCATTTTAAAAATGAGATTAAAGATTGTTCAATATCATTAGGGATGTTCTTACCAATCTGCACAGTGATATCCTTGTTGTTTTCATTGAGGCAGACTGCCTTTACATCCTGGTCAGGATGTGCTTTTGCATCCTGAGGATAACACTATGCATCATGCTGTAATTGCTATGCTTGTCTTGATTGATGTTGTGTAACAATCATTGGTTTCCTGTTGGTCACAATTGACTTTAATGACTCCCCATGGAGTTGGTAGCTTTACGCATTCGTGATATATTGATGGTACTGCTTTCATGTTGTGTATCCAAGGTCTTCCCAGGATAACCTTGTAACAGGATAAAGTGTCTATCACACAAAATCTTTGGATATAATTTACCCCCTCGACATATACAGGCAGTTTGATGTCACCAATTGTGCTCTTAGTCTCTCCACTGAAGCCAACTAAGACTGATGACCTGGAAACTATCTCAGTTTCTGGGATGTTTATCCTCTTGAGAGCTTCTAGTTGAATTATGTTAACTGAGCTCCCACCATCTATCAGTATCCTGCGAACAAAATGGTTAGCAATATATAATGTGATCACCAAACCGTCATGGTGAGGATCTAGAGCATTTTCTTGATCTTCTTCTTCGAAGCTGATCACTTTAGCATTAGTCAGGATGGTGGTCTTTGTGCGTCTTTCTCCTTTCTCGGATTTAGTTTCCCTTGCATGTCTTTTGGCTGCTGAGTAGGATGTACCACAAATATCTGAACCACCTGATATAAAGTTAATAATGCCAGCATATTTGGGTGGAGATGTTGCCCTTTCTGGGATGCCAGTGCTTTCCTGAATCTTTGGTTTCTTTTTGCCTAGCAGATCCTTAAGATGGCCTTTACTTAGAAGATATGTTATTTCCTTTCTCAAGGCAATGCAATTGATGTGTCGTAAAACACATCTATTCTTCTATGTATTTTGGGTTATAATTGAGTCTTTTGTATATAGTTTTTAGTAGTTTTAGGCGTGTATTCATTTGTTTGTCTATTTTTATCATTGTATAGTTTTTATTAGTTTTTAATACTTATTTATTTCTTTTATGATTTTATAGGTATTCGTGGAAAATGGGCTCAAAACGAAATAATTTTAATTGAAACACAAACACTTGAGAGCATGTGTTCATGGACGACGGAGCGTAAACGAGCAACTTTGGTCAAGCCAAGAACACCCGAATCAAGCAAGCATGGCGTAATAATAATAATAATAATAATAATAATAATAATAATAATAATAATAATAATATGATAATAAAATAAGAACAAAAAAGAAAAGAAAAATAAAACGTGACTTTCAAAGTCACGGCCCAAAAGGCCCAACTAAAGACAAATATGTAGGGCAGAACATTTATTTTTGAAAGAAAAGAAGGAAGCGGCACATTATATGAGAAGATTTATTAGATTAATTGGATAGCGACATTCATTCGAAGAAGAACATTCAAAGGGTTGATCGACCAAGAAGAGCTGTGGAGGAGAAAAGGTCCCGAGCACATTAAAGATCAATATTCAAGGAGCCTCGGGTTTGCTTTAGTTTTTGTTTATATTTTTATTAGACATGATTAAAACTAATTTTTTTTTATGAAGATGTTTCTAAATATTATAGGCTAAAACTTTTATTGGTGACTTAGGATGATGAACTAGATTTTGGTTTTAATTAAAGACTTATGTTTTCCGTTTTAAATGTGTTGGGTTACATGATTTAATTTTTATGTTTGATTTTGAATATTTGTGTGATGGCGCTTTTTGATTTGATTACTTGTTTATTGGTTTTGATGTTCTAGGTGTATAGGAATATCCCCTAGATCTAGAAATCATTCTAGTTTGATTAACTTTTGTTGTCGAGCTACTTCTTGCAGTTAGGAATGGCGCAAGTTTAACAGGTTTTTAAAATCAATTAGCTAAGGTGTGCAATCCCTTCCCGAAGGTTAAGAATATAATTCGGGATTGCTAGGTTGACTAACTAGGCACTGTTTGGTAGTTTGGTTATCGCTGGGGCGAGACCGGTTACTTATTCGTGTTTAGAGTTTTCCTAGGATTTCATTCATATTAGTTAAGTCTGCTTCACAGTTTGGGAGTTTTCGATTCAAGAGTGGTTGATTAAAGGATTACTGTGGGATTTGGTTTCGCTGGGGCGATCCACTTTCATTTTAGCATCTCAATACTTTTCCCTCCTTGAGTCTAGTCGACTATCCTTGACAGAAGGTTTATTAGGTGAGAACAGGGTCTCCAATCGGATTACATAGGTCAGCTTTTATAACCAGAGTCTAGGGATTCTACCCAGGTTACCAGTCTTCTCCTCATTAAAGTTCCAACCCAGTTCGTCAGCGTTCGTTTATTTTTAGTTTCTTAGTTTAATTAGTAATTTAGTTTTAATTAGTTTTAGCTATTTATTTTAATTTCAGTTTAACCCCCCCCCCCAATCAACCCATCAATTTAATAATAATAATATTTTATCAGGTAATTCATTAAAAGTGATCTCAAAAGTGTTAGATAAAGTCCTTAGGTTCGATACCTGGTCTTGCCTACTTGCTACTTGCGATCGGTACACTTGCCGATAGTGTGTGGTTTTAGAAGCGTCTAGGATTTTAACTTGATCAATTAATTTATATACTTATTTGCACACATCAGCAATCCTCAGTAATGTGGCCAAATGGTGTGCCTTCCATGAAGATTTTGCATAAGACTAGGTTAATTCATTCAAGTTACAATAATGATTGTTAGAGTTGCAATTTGGACCTATTTACTTCTCAAAGGGGTCAATAAAAATAGCTAATAAGGGAACAGGTCAAATGAGTTGAAAATGTCATTGTAATATTATGTATTCCTAATAATCAACAATTGATGGTTTGTTCAATATCTTTTTGCTGCTTCATATGGTTTGGCGACATGGTTAAAAGTTGTTATTGAAATAATTTTAGCTGCTTTTTATGGTTTAGCCGTATGGTTAAAGTTGCATTTACACATTGCTTGATAGATGATGGTGTTTGTGTGTATGCAGATATTGGTGTGGAGCTTGACTAGGTGTTACGGCAGTTTAGTAAGGTAATTTTTTCGCTCCATTAATATGATGCCAGAATATTTAAGGTTTTTTTTTACTGTTCGGGTTTTGTTTTTTTGGAATTCATGGTTATATTCGGTAGTGCACACATATTATTGCTTTTATGTGGTCTAAACATGTGTGAGTTCGTATTATCCGTAAAGGAAATGAAAAAGTATGCAGATCTATTTTATCATATTGCATTGCCTATGGGCGTCATTCACAAAGAAAAAGGAACCAATCTAGAATAACCATCTTATGTGGAAAAAAACAGTTTACATTGTGGCGCTTATACTATAGAATTATGGAACTGTATATGTTTGAAAAGTGGACACCGATGGTGTTTGGTGGACTTTGTTTAATAAACAGTTCATAAGCTTGCAATCTTATATTCTTATTGTTCTCACAGACTACTAATATTTCATATGAACAAATCAAAATCTTTTATTAAGGCGATTTTAAGAGGTTGTATATATTATAAACAAGGTAAGTTGTTCATACAATTAGAAATTTACTTGTTTTTCACTTTTTGTTTAATAGATGTTATTAGCTGATGTGATGTTGGTATTTTTGGTTAATTACCAGCAGTCTACCTTGCGGGGCAATGGTTTGTATTTGTCACAGCCTTAGTTGAATGCATCTTCACCAATAAGTCTTAAACCACCACTCAAATTGTCTATTCTAATATTACACTCATTTGATCTACACAAATAGTAACTGTTTGACTGACTAATTTCCAATTTGTAGGGTGTGGCTCACTTGATTTAGATAGAACGGTTATGCGTAGACGATAACAAGAGATCAGAATTGAGCCTAATGATTGCTTGACAAACAAGGTAAGTTGTTCATACAATTAGAAAATTATTGGATGATTAAAACAATTTATAACAAGTTTAAGTTTTATACGAGAGTTTAAAGCTCATTTATAAGTAAATAGTCAACTGCAACATTTAAGTTTTTCTTCACTGACAAAGTATCGTTTTTATGGTTGCAGACGATGAGGCCGACATGCTTAAACACTATTTAGCCGAGAAGGAAAAAAGAAAAAAAAATTTATTTTAGCCAATTTGAAGACCATAGTACAAGTTGCATTCAGTTCTGTTTTGATGACCATTCAGAGGCTAGCATTGAACTAAGTTGTGGTTAATAATATGAATTTTGATTCTAATTCACCTCAAGACTCACCTGGGAGGATTATGAGGATAGATGTTTATGCAAGTATCTATTATTCATTAACAGGTATGTCATTGTGCAAATGGTATATTTATCTAGGACATTATATGAAAATAAACTAGTATGTTGTAATTTATTGTAGAATGATCCAGGCTATTGGCTTTGAACAAATGTGAATTATGTATGTTATTTTCATTATTATATATAGTACGCAATTTTAGTTAAAATATCTAGAGATTTAAGAATTATCGTTTGATGAATGCTATGTCCGTTTGGGTGTAATGTTATACTACATCAAAAAAAGATTATTGATTTGCCTAAGAATAAATGTATTGGCGTTTTATGTTTCTCAATTTGTTGCATGTAAACTTTCGAGGTCAAATTTGGTAATTTGTGTCATTTTGTGTAGGAATAAAAGGACTTAGCATGGTTCATGACATATGTATTAACTTGTGTTCATCTTGCTGTTATCCTATATATAGGATCTATTATATTAGTTTCCCTAGGGCAGTTAAGTCATTTTACTAATAGTCAAATGCCTCATGGTTGGGTGGAAAGCATTACAAGTTGATCCTCATTGCTAGACGGTCTCGCCATTATGTTGTAACTAGGTTTGATGACAATACGATTACTATTGATTTGTGTATAAAAAATAAGATTTATTATGTGACTCAGTGAGTTATTTTACCTACTCTTTTTTTGAACGATCAACTAAGTTTCACACCAGATTTCCCAGTCAAGACTTGGACATCGCGCCCTCGACCCAAAGATAACTCCTAGTTTTAATCTCACCAAATATTGACTGAATAGAGCATTGCTTATGGTTAAAAACTGCTTCATTTCGAGATGTACTTGATGGATTTGCAGCATTCCACTATTGTATCTATATTAATTTTATGACACTTGAACAGTGTCAAACCACTAACATATGTTGCTCCATTGCAGTTGCTATTTTGTTTGGATCCCACGTTTTGGAGATCTTAGACAACTCGTGCTTGACGTAGCTCACACCTCTCGTTATTCGGTACATCTTGGTTCGGATAAGATGTACCAAGATCTCAAAACTCTCTACTGGTGGCCAAACATGAAAGCTGGGATAGCCACTTATGTCAGTAAGTGCTTGACTTATGCAAAGGTTAAGATTGAATATCAGAAACCTTCAGGCTTACTCCAGCAACCGGGAATTCCCATGTGGAAATGGAATGGGATTTCCACAGACTTTATCACCAAACTTCCTAAAACACCCAGCGGGCACAATATGATTTGGGTTCATTATTGACCGTTTGACCAAATCAGTGCATTTCTTGGCAATTAAGGAGACAGACAACTTGGAACGTGTAGCTGCCCTATATATTAAGGAAGTTGTCTCTAGGCATGGGATGCCTACTTCTATTATATCGGATCGTGACTCGGAATTTACTTCTCGTTTTTTTTGGACTACTCTCCAAGATGCTTTGGGGACTCGGTTAAATATGAGCACATCCTATCACCCACAGATGGATGGACAAAGTGAGCGTACCATCCAAACATTGCAAGATCTGCTACGATCATGCGTGGTGGACTTTGGCAACAGTTGGGATAAGCATTTGCCTCTAATAGAATTCTCATATAACAACAGTTACCACACTTCTATTCAGTGTGCGCCTTTTGAGGCACTATATGAACGCAAGTGTAGGTCTCCCATCTGCTGGACTGAAGTTAGGGATAGCCAGCTGATAGGTCCAAACTCGTGCACGAAACTTCTGAGAAGATAGTGCAAATCAGAAACCGGATGGCTGCTGTTCGTGACCAACAGAAAAGCTACACTGATAAGCGTAGGAAACCTTTGGAGTTCCAGATTGGGGACAAAGTATTATAAAAGGTATCACCTTGGGAAGGTGTCATACGCTTCGGGAAACGGGGAAAGAGAACCCGCGATATGTCGGACCATTCGAGATTGTCGAAAGGATTGGTCCAGTAACTTACAGGTTAAACCTGCCTAATAAACTCAGTGGGGTACACAATGTATTCCACGTATCGAATCTAAAGAAATGCCTGTTGGATACAACACTGGTGGTGCCACTAGAGGAGATCCAGGTGGACGATCAGCTATGGTTCGTGGAAGAACCAGTAGGGATTCTTGAGCAGGGCGTCAAGAAACTCAGACAGAGCACCATTCCTATTGTTAAGGTGCTATGGAATTCCCGTCTAGGACCGGAATATACGCGGGGACGCAAAGAGCAAATGCGGCACAAATACGCACATCTCTTTACCGAACCTGGACCTGTGCATAGATCAAACGCAAAACATAAAGCAGCTTTCTCAAAGTGAATTTTGGGGCGAAATTTCTTTCAACTTGGGGATGATGTGACATCCGGGAACCAAGCACACATTTTACGCTGGCTTTACTGTTTACTTACTGAATTTCGGGACAAAATTCTTTTCAACTTGGGGATGATGTGATACCCCCGCAATTTCAGGTTCTTACTTTAACTAAACTCTAGTTACTTGTACTTACATTCTTTGCATTCTACTTAACTAGGGTTAGCTAGATGAGTTACACGTTGCACAGTTATAGGTCAATAACTGCATGAAACGGTAATAAGGAGAATTACCGGACTACGTACACGAGTATCGAACCCCGAAAGTTGGTGAAATAACAAAACAAATAATCATAGAATAACACATTTGATATTATTTGCAATTATGTGCTTAATTGAATTTATTTGTGAACTGATTTACAATTCTGTGTATTTAAGCGAAACGTGTTACCAAACCGGTAACCGACACCTAACGAACCGGGAACGTATTTTAGTTGTAAAATATTGAGTACAGTATTTTATGGACTAGGTGTTATATGTAAAGCCCAATTATAAAGAAAAAATGAAATATATATATAATAAAACCTTTGGACTTGGACCAGCCCAAAAGATCAGGCCAGACCTAGTTTGGCCCAAGTTAGTTTTTGTTATAAAATTGATTTTTAACCTAATTTTTCATTATAACACAACCCTAATTACTCTTAACAGCCACCATACGAAAATCTTACCTCCTAACCTCTGCCATAACCATAATCAATCAAGTTTTGGAGCTCTAGTTGAGTTTTTATCACCCGAATGAAGAGCTTTAGGTATATTATCAAACCTTTTGTGTTTTATCTTCTTTATTATATTATAAAGCACCATAAACAAATTGTCCAAGATCTGAAATAAACTTACAAAGATTAAAACATGGTTTTTATAAAGGTTTAATGGGATTAAACAAGGTCTTGTGTGTTATTATGTGTTAGATGTTATGTTGTTGTATGATTAAGGATTATTGAACATCTAGGGTTTATAGATGATGATATTTACCAAGAAACTTGCATGTTTTGATCAGATTGATGTATGATAAATCTTGTATGATGTTTATTTGATGTTCTTGATTGATAATATGCAACTAGGGTTTGATATAGTTGATAATATTGCATGATTAAAATCTGGACAGAATCTGAATGTGGATTTGTAGGCCCTGTGTCACGACTTAAATATATCTGTTTTGATTGATTCTTTGCATGAACATGTTGTACAAGGTCTTAACTTTTTAGAATGGGCAAAATCATCTGATTTGGACGTCGGTTGATATGTTTTTGGAATTTTCTTTGATTAAAGGTTATATCAGATTTTCGGATTAGTAAATTGGGTCAACTTTAAACGATCATAACTTGAGTTTTAGGTGGTGTTTGTTTTGCTCCCAGAAGCACTTCTGACCTCTTTTGTCTGCGTCGCGCAGACGCGGGCAGACGTTTGGGGCGGGCAGACTGTTTGTTTTTCGGAAGACTTTTCAATCCAAAAGCTCTTCCTGACCTCTTCTTGGTGCAGACTTGGACCAAAGTTTTCTAAGGTCTTCAAAGGTCTTCTCCTCTTCTCTTCTCCTCACCCACCACCACCACCACCCACTACCACCACCACCACCACCACTACCACCACCCACCACCGTCCACCACCACTACCACCACCACAGTCCACCACCACCACCACCACTACCACCACTTACCACCGTCCACCCACCACCACCACCGTCCACCACCACTACCACCACCCACCACCACCACCACGGTCCACCACCACCACGGTCCACCACCACCACCTACCACCGTCCACCGTCCACCCACCACCACTACCACCACCCACCACCGTCCACCACCACCACCCACCACCACCACCACCCACCACCGTCCACCACCACCACCCACCATCACCACCACGGTCCACCACCACCATGGTCCACCACCACCACCCACCACGGTCCATCACCACAACCACCCACTACCGTCCACCACCCACCACCACCGTCCACCACCACCGTCCACCACCACTACTACCACCACCCACCACCGTCCACCACCATTACCACCACCACCACCCACCACCACGGTCCACCACCACCACCTACCACCGTCCACCCACCACCACCACCCACCACCGTCCACCACCACCCACCACCATGGTCCACACCACCACGGTCCACCCACCACCACCACCATCTACCACCAGACTGCTGTAAAAACTCAGTTTGTTTAAATTTAAGGTTATTTCAGCAGCGTGCAGACGTTAATAAACAAACAGTCTTCTTCTTGCATACTGCAGACCTTTGGTCCACCTCTTCTCCTGCAGATGTCTGCAGATGTGGTCCGCAGACTGCAGATCTTTTTCTGCAGAAAAAACAAACAGCACCTTACAAAGAATTAGATTATGAAATTTGGACAGTAGGTCGACATTGATGAAACTTGACTTTTCCAAGTAGATTCATCCCGTTTGGATGAATACACAATTGTTGGGAATTTTTCTACTAATCTGATCTGTTGTGAGTATTTTCTGGACCTAGCTGTATTGTATGATTTTTCATAATTTTTGTGTATGGTTTTGTCATGAAACAAAAATATGAACTTGTCCAGTAGATGCCCTGGAATATTCAGTAAACTTTTGGGAGTCTAATTCATTGGATAAGTATTTTTAAGAAATTGATTTTCACAGCGCATAATCTGTCTTAAAAACGCAGATTATGTAATGAACATTTATGTGGCTATTTGGAGTCTTGTATGACTTGTATTTGACATGAACTTGTATGAGCACTTATATGAGGTGTATATGAAGTGTAAAACTGATCTTAATCATTGTGTTCACCAATGGGTTCGTAGGATTTACTTGTGCATATAGAAACACTAGGCGTCACTCACACGGTTTTGTATTTTAAAACGTCTTGGACAAACGGGTTATATGGTGTATTGATTATACACATATACTCACTTAGTGACACATGTAATAGGGAGTCGGTAGCACGTCCTTATTTGCGAAGTTTGGATTATTTGCTTGCAACCTAAGGTGAGTTTCACTACTCTTTTCTCAAAAGCATGCGTCTCGGGTTTGAGACAACTTACTTAACTTTTTCTAGTCCAGTTTGGGACTACTTTCACATCCTGGGTTTTGGGATGCTATGACTCCTTGTGTGGGTCGGGTTTTGCTAGTTTCACACTCTGTGTCCTTGATGAACTAAACTGCATTCTATCACGGAAGTCCTTCACTATTTACCGAATGAGTTATCGGGTTATGGCAAGCGGGTTACTAGTTGATAGTGCTATTAGGTTTGACAAACCTCACACCGTGCTGGGAGCCGTGCGTGAACTTCGACCTTAGATTTTATCATTGTTGATAGGCAATGATGGAAGGCAAAAACCAGCTCGCGGGGCGAGTGCATCGTTTGAATAGCAATTCGGTATATCATTGTTTAGTTATCATGAATGGGTTAGCTACCCTTGGCATACGCTGAACTAGTGGTTCTTAGTTTTGGTTATTGACTACTGTATTGGGTTTGGGAAACCTAACTGTTGTTCTTGGTTTGGGAAACCTACACTTTTACTTACCTTATTTTGTAAACTCACCAACTTTATGTTGACACACGATATACATGCTTTTGCAGGTAGTTAGCTTCCGGTGTCATGATTAGGAAGCACAGCACGTTTCACTACATTTGGGGTTTTGGGCATACACCTAAATTACATATCATGCTTTTAAGTTTTCTTTCATATGATTTTAATTTGGGCGCGTTGTTTTGTGCATGGTTTTAAAAGGTTTAAATTTGGTTTATGCTTTCGTAGCTTAACTAAACTTGATTTTTGAAAATGAACTAAATGGTTTGGGCATTTAGAGTTCGTTCATATGACTTATGGCTATGTGATTCTGGTATGTCATGCGCCTCGCGGTATAAACCCCGCAGTGGAAATTTGAGGGTGTGACAAAATTGAACATGACACTCCCTATCCCTAACAATCAAACGTATGTACCTCTCTCCTCTCTCATCTGTCCTCTCTCCTCTTTTTCTCTTCTTTCTTCTTTCTTCAACGACACTTGCAACTTTTTTCGTTCTTTCTTTCTTTCATCTTCTTCTTTTTCTTCTTCAAAGACACCTCCTCTTTTTCTCTTCGTTCTTCTTTCTTCTTCCTCTTCTTTCTTCTTCTTCTTCTTCTTCAAATAGTTTTGACTCTGAACAACCTCATAACTGTAACATCCCGAAATTCGCCACGTATTTATTTAGTTGAAAACGACTAACCAGATATTTTTATCTATTAGGTTCGTCAATGGGTTTTGACGCGAAATGTTTTACGTGTAGGACTTATAAGACCCGGTGATTTATTTTAGATGATACCTCATACGAACCGCGCTAAAATAGGAATGCGGGGAAACGATTGTTTTTATTTTAAGTTAGTATTAATAACTTTGGGGATAAGTTATCTTTTTGTGAAAGACTAGGGACTTATGTGCAATTATGAGTTTTAAACACTTATTAGATAAATGCATAGTGCCTTGAATAAGAAGTTTGATGAGAAAGTTTTATTTACTAACTTCGATGTCCTAACTAGAGCTTGTAATAAAAATAATTGCTCTTTATATAACATGTATTTAAAAAAAATATTGCTCAATTTATACGTAATTGTTTTACGTATGAGAAAAAAAAAAGTATTGCTCAAGTTATTTTTAATCTCAATATGGAAGTGACTAAAAAGGCAATACAATGTACTAGAATGGAAATGCTATAATATGCATTAACTGAGGAGATAACTACGATCATCGAATATTATGTGATAGAGAGAAATGAGGAGAGTAAATCATGCAATTTAATAATGAATGGCTCGAGGTGAGGCGGCAGAAATATAAGGCGAGATACAACGACGGTTCGAGGGGGAAGAGAGAGGGATCGAGTGGGAGACACCGTTGGTGGTTCGCGGTGGTGCCGATACGTGCCTTCCGACTCATCACAAAGTCCTTTTTCTAAATGAAATCCATTCTTGTTCTTCTATTTCGGTGGTTCAATTTTTTTGGTAGAGCAAGGGTTTGGGTTCCGGTTTAGTTGTGATGGTTATCGCGTGACTGGTGGTGTCGACATGGAATGGTATGGTGAGGATGGAGGTGTTTGAAAGTGAGACGGAAGGTAATGGTTACGGTTTCGACGGTGAATAGATCTAGTAGCGGCTTATGGCAGTGGTGATTTGCGGAAACGACGATTACGATGGCGTGATGATACATTAGAGTTTTGCATGGGATGTTGGTATGCGTCTGCTTGAGTCTTGGTTTGGATCAAGTTGGGGTAATAAGTTCATGGGTGATCCGATCTTGGATCTCTGTTTGCATGAGACGAGATACGATTCAAGGCGGTTTAACTTGTGGACTTAGAAGCTTCGCAACTAGTGAGTTCTTGTGCCCACTCTTTTAATTATTGTTTTTCTAAATATTTTGGGCTAACGTGCATGCTGATTTTTATGAAGTCACGAAAATATTTTCTATGAAGTTATAAATATTTTTTGTGTACAAATGAAATTCATGTTAATAAATATATTATTTTGGCGTGAAACGTAAGTAGGCGGAATGCGCCTAATATGAAGTTATAAATATTTTTACGTACGAACGAAATCCATACTAACTCAAATATATTTTTCTAGGCTTAAAATGCAAGTAGGTTATTATGTTTTTATACCTACATGTTTAAAGGCAACTAGAATAAAATATATATTCAGATAGTTGTATATGTTTATACGTATATAAAAATGAATGTACCTATATATATATATATATGTGTGTGTGTGTGTGTGTGTATGTAGGTTTAAGTTATATGAGTTTCTATAAATATATAAACTATGTTTTCCGACTACCTGACCTTATAAACTGGGCCATGACAGAAGTGGGATATGCCTGCTCTGATCTAAGGTATTGGTTTTATGTCATGGTTGTTGCTTAGTTTATGTTATACTTGTTATTATATATAATAAACTATGTTGAGAGCTGCCTGATATGTCGAACTGGGCTATGACAGAAGTGGGATATGCCTGCTCTGATCTCTGCGCTTGGTTTTGAGTCAGGATTGTTACATAATTCATATTATATGTATTTTAATAAACTGTGACAGAAGTAGGATATGCCTGCTCTAATCTCTAGCTTTGGTTTGCTTAAATAAACCGGATTGTACTTTGTGTTGAAAAGCGAGATTCGCTTATTATATATTTGGTAAGTGAAGTCTTGAGGTAAATAGGCATATTATGCCTAACCTAGACTTTGATTTTTGTTTTGCTTGGGGAAAAACAAATTAGCGGATTGCTTTTGTTGTTAACTCTGAGGTTGAGGTACTTTGTTAAAATTTATTTTGACAAATTACTTGTTTATATAAATTTATAGAAACTTGAACTCACTCAGCGTAGCTGACTTTTGCATACACGTTAGATTGATTTCAGGTTGAAAGAGAGATGGATGGATGACTTCTTGGCGATGCAAGAAGCTACCCGGCATAAGAAGGCATTTCTAGTCGAAGATGACTTTTGTTTACACATGATAAATTTAAATTCGAGTTACAATTGAATAAATAATTTTCATGTGTTTTATAGATTCTATTTTAAATGATTTTCCGCTGCGTATACATACTCTTTCGAAGAAAAATTTACTCATGTTTTTGCATATTTAATAACTTTTACCCAACTGTTTGACACCGGTTTTGCGGGTCTTACAAGTTGGTATCAGAGCAATAGTTTAAGAGATCTGGGTATCTTTGATGCTTGGACTTAATTTGACAACGGGACCGAAACTAGAAATGCCACTACGGGTAGCTGCACGCTAAGAGGTAATCCTTTAATTTTGAAACATGTCCTTATATTTTCCTTCTAAATGCTTAATCGCATGTGGTGATATGTAGGAGGTTACTGCCTTCACATTTGGAGGTAGTATTTGAACTTTAGGGAATAAATACACAATATGTTTGGTGGGGGTGTGATGTGTCGTAAAACACATCTATTCTCCTATGTATTTTGAGTTATAATTGAGTCTTTTGTATATAGTTTTTAGTAGTTTTAGGCGTGTATTCGTTTGTTGGCCTATTTTTGTCATTGTATAGATTTTTATTAATTTTTAGTACTTATTTATTTATTTTATATTTTGGTAGGTGTTTGTATGGACGTTGGAGCGTAAACGATGAACTTTGGTCAAGCCAAAAACACCCGAGTGTAGAACACGGAGCTAAAATGCTATATATAAAAATAGTATTTAATAATTAAAAAAAAAAGGAATGATAATGTCTTTGGGCCGTAGCCCAAGACGAATACAACAAAAAGTCGGTTATTTTTTTTAGGGATGGATATACTTTAGAGTTTGACGGCATTCTTGATGAAAGATAATTAATTGACTTGGAACAAGAATTGGACATTGATTCAAAAAGGCAAACAGATCGCACCAAGAAGCCAGACGACTAGAAGGAACTTTAGAGGAGGTGACTTGGGGAGAAGGTACCGGGCACGTTAAAGATTAATATTCAAGGAGCCTCGGGTTTGGTTTAGTTTTCGCTCTATATTTTATAGACATGATCAACACTATTTTTATTTATTTTGTGATGATGTTTTTAAATATTATGAACTAGACTTTCATGGTTGCTTAGGTTTATGAACTAGATACGTTATTTGCAGTATTTAATGATTTTTGGTTTTTAGTTTTGATGTGTAGAATTACATGATTTTAATTTTATTGTAGGATTTGATATATATGTGTTGGTGTTAATTTTATTTGAGGTTTGTTTATTGGTTTTGTGGAGCTAGACATGTAGAGATACCCCATAGGTCTTGAAATCAATCTAGTTCGTCAACCTAGGTTAGCGTGCTAGTATTTGGAGTTGGAGTACGACACAAGTATAACAAACTAATATAATAAATTAACTAAGACGTGCAGTCCATTCTTGAGGGTGAGAAATCTAACTCGAGATTGCTAGGTAACTAACTAGGCATTGTTCGGTAGTTGGCAAGCGCTAGGGCGGGAGTCGCTACTTGTCCGTGTTTAGAGTTTTCCTAGGTTTTCTTCAGTAGAGTTTAAGTCTGCTTCATAGTTTGAAGGTTTTAATCCAGGAGAGGTTTTAATCTGATTTCTGTGGGATTTTGGTACGCTAGGGCGATCCGGATCCATCTTAGCATTTCTACACTTGTCCCGCCTTAAGTCTAGTGAGCCATTCTTTGACAGGAGGTTTATTAGATAAGAATAGGGTCTCAAGTTAATTACCAGATTCAGGATTTATTGCTAGTGTCTAGGGATTTTACCTAAGTAACCAGCCTTCTTCCTATCTGATCTCTCCAAGTTCCTAGGTTCGTTTAAGCAATTGAGGTTATTTAACTTATATTTAGTTTCTTCTAAGTTTTTAATCATTAGTTTAACCCCCCACATAAGTATATATTTATTTAGGCTAGTATTCGGTATAGGTTGTGATCTAGAGTTGCATTCGCGTCTTTGGGTTCGATACTCGGTCTTATCTGTTTACTGCTTTGCGACCGGTACACTTGCCGTGCGTGTGTAGTTTTTAGGTGAGTCGTTTTAATTAAAGCTTGTGTTATTTTTATATATATACATTTACACACACCAAGTTTTTGGCGCCGTTGCCGGGGACGCAATTAGCACTCTTGAGAATTATCCGATCCGTTTCTAGTGTACTATTTTGTGAATAATTTTTTTTTCTTTTTTCTTATTATTATTTTTTTATTCTTAATATATAATTTTTTTTATCATGTGCGAGATCTGCGGAGGACCCCATTTTACCATAAGATGCCCTCATTCATATTTATCGGGGTATTCCACAGATTATTATGCTAATGAGTATTTGCAGCCGCAGCCATATCAGTCATACCAGCCTTCATACCCGCAGGCTAACCGGTGGTTTAACCCTGCACCATCTGAGTCACTAGATAGAATAAAAAGTCGACATGATTATCTACAAGCTGAGATGTATGAGGAAAGGCATGGTGGTAGCTCGTCAGAGTATCCACCTAGCCAACATTTGTATCCACATCCCGATTATCGGGATGTCTCGTCTCACACTAGGCCCGACTTTGCCGCCCTTCTTGATAAGCAAGACGCCTTCATTGTTAATCAACAGCTCATGCTCGAGGATATGCGTTCTTTGCTATCCATGCGCACCGACTATTTGAGGGAACAAGATGCGGCACTTGAGAGGCTACAGGCTCAGGTGGATGAACTGAAGACCATAATGGACGTTGAAGTCCCACCTCCAGTTCAGCAGGTTTATTTCACATATGATGATCCAGACGAGATGGTAACACTTAGATTACCTGATTGTATTAGGCCCGTTGCTGAAACTGTTTGTCCTTACTCATCTGATTCTATGCATGATTTAACTGACCCATATGATTCTTTACACTTGTCTTGTGAGGATGATATTTTGCAGGATTCAGGGTTAGAGCCAGAGACCATAATGGACGCCTTAGTCCCACCTTTGGTTCAACAGGATGAGCAGCCTTGCCAGATCTCTAGTTCAGCAGCATATCCTTGGGGGGTAGATGTCTGGAGGGAGGCTGAGGAAGATATGGATTTTTCAGAATCCACAGGCTGGCTGTTTAAGGAAGAAGTGGTGGAAGAGGAAGACACCACTAACCTGCTTGAAGAAGCAGCTGATGGGGAAACAGAGTTTGGTGACGAGTTGGTTGATTTATCAGCTCCAGAAGTGGACAAAGATTTTGACCAAGTGTCAGCAAACAAGGAAGATGAGAAAGAAGCAGTGGTGGAAGAAGAAAAACACCACAGCCGGCCCGTGCAGGCATTGGATATTACACTGCTACTAGTGCCACCACCATGGCCACCACCACGGGAGAAGGCGAAGAGGCACCTGGACCGACACAGGGTGAGGGTCAGGAGTTGCAGAGACAACAAGTCCCCTCATTACATGCCAAGAATCAGGTTTGGTCCAGGTAAATTTAAATATTGGTGGCCCGACCCATTTAAATTCGATAAAATATTTTTAAATTCCACTAATGTAATTTTTCTAAATAATATGGACCGGGTGGAATTAAATGGGTTGGATCTGGTCCAGATAAAAGAGAAGCCCCCTGATTAAGTTTAAATGTGGGGAGGCTCTGTAGAGTTTGTAAATTTATATTTATACCTATTTTTTTCTAGCTTTTCATTTTTTTATTTGTGGTCGTTCTTTGGTAGTAGTTTGTAGGTTTTTATCTTTCTATTTTATCTTTGTTTTTTGTGTCTTTGAGTCAGTTAGCAGGTTTGCGTGTTTGCTTAAGTAGAGGAAATTTCACAATGAGCGGATCCCATGTATTATCTTTATATATATTTTATGAGTGGGAGTTTTGGTAAAGGTTTGGGTAATAAAAGAGATTTTTTCTTAAAAAAATTAATTAACTTTCTGTGAAAAAAGATTTTTCACGTAATGTGAGGAGTCTGGGCTGACCTGTTCGCCTTATGCGACCAGCTATTACCCCGGAAAGTTATATTTTTTTCTCTTGCAACGCGTGTTGTGATCACCAGTGTCCTTCACGTTGAGCGAGAATCAGATTTTTTTTTTCTACCCATTTGGTTCTACCACCATTCACCGCCATTTTGCCAAGCAGGTACGTCTTCTTGTTTGTTGTTATATTATGAGTCTAAGTTAGTAGTGAGTCTTTTTATTTTTGTGTTGTTCGGTATTATGCTCGGGTTTTGTTTGTTTCATTTTGTGCAGGTTTGGATTGTACCGCTCGTACTCAATCTCCATTCGGGCGATTCTGGACCTGTACGTTATATTGAAGTAACCCGAGAGTTTACCATTGTGTCAGAGCCGATCGCGACCAAAATGCTATACGATCGAGCTGGATTGGACTAGAGCTTACGAAGAAAAATTAACCAGCTAAGTCCTTTTCAATTTGCCCTCGGTTTTTTTTATTTTGTATTCGGAATTTATTTTTTGTTTTGTGTCGTTTTCTATTCCTACATTGAGGGCAATGTAAAATTTAAGTGTGGGGATGGGAAACTATCGTTTAGTCTGTATACAGAGTCGTTTAAATCAAAAAAAAAAATTAGAAAAAAAAAACGAAAAAATTAAAAAAAAATTGAAAAAAAATAAAGTCCCTGATTTTGAAGTTTGCATTATATAAAATATGGAAAATGATAGGTAAAGTTAGGTGTCCGGTTTTCAAATAGTATGTATAATAAGAGATTAAAATTGATTGAAAACGTGTCTGATTTGGGATATGTGGGTAGGCTCGGCCGGTAGAAAGGTTTCCTTTGAAAAGTAATAAATTAATTATGTTAGGCTATTTTGTGGGTTCTCATCTAGGAGAAACGGGGAGACCGAAACCGCCAAAAATGGTATAAGAAGCACCGTTATAAGTAGAAAACCATTAGAATTTCTAATCACTTAAAAAAAAATTAGAAATCAAGCAAAAATGCTGAAGCTTAAGGTGCCTGGCCACTGGGATAGCGACTTGGATTGGTCACACCCTCTGAGTTAAGTATGCTGAGATGAAAAAAAAAATGCTGAAGCTTAAGGTGCCTGGCCACTGGGATAGCGACTTGGATTGGTCACACCCTCTGAGTTAAGTATGCAAAAAGAAAAAAAAAAGTGATTTTAAATTCTCTTGGTTTTCTACATAAGACGTTTGGGAAATGGTCAATTGGTCGTTCCTTTAGCTTCATAAGCTTGAGGCGGGATTAGGAGGAACTGTGGCTTCCTTCGAGTGAGACCCTAGATAGACTAATCAACATGAACTTAACATAAATAAAAAGGGGCTTGGAAACCGGTGTGGGTTTAAGAGGATCAATATACCTGCAATCGCAATCAACACGTTAGTAGATTATTAATTAAGTAACCTATGTTTTGAAACTGGATGTAAACCTAACTGTGATTCCATAGCATAATTTTTTTTTCAGGGACGAAAAAGGTTTAAGTGTGGGGATGTTTGATGTGTCGTAAAACACATCTATTCTCCTATGTATTTTGAGTTATAATTGAGTCTTTTGTATATAGTTTTTAGTAGTTTTAGGCGTGTATTCGTTTGTTGGCCTATTTTTGTCATTGTATAGATTTTTATTAATTTTTAGTATTTATTTATTTATTTTATATTTTGGTAGGTGTTTGTATGGACGTTGGAGCGTAAACGATGAACTTTGGTCAAGCCAACAACACCCGAGTGTAGAACACGGAGCTAAAATGCTATATATAAAAATAGTATTTAATAATTAAAAAAAAAAGGAATGATAATGCCTTTGGGCCGTAGCCCAAGACGAATACAACAAAAAGTCGGTTATTTTTTTTAGGGATGGATATACTTTAGAGTTTGACGGCATTCTTGATGAAAGATAATTAATTGACTTGGAACAAGAATTGGACATTGATTCAAAAAGGCAAACAGATCGCACCAAGAAGCCAGACGACTAGAAGGAACTTTACAGGAGGTGACTTAGGGAGAAGGTTCCGGGCACGTTAAAGATTAATATTCAAGGAGCCTCGGGTTTGGTTTAGTTTTCGCTCTATATTTTATAGACATGATCAACACTATTTTTATTTATTTTGTGATGATGTTTTTAAATATTATGAACTAGACTTTCATGGTTGCTTAGGTTTATGAACTAGATACGTTATTTGCAGTATTTAATGATTTTTGGTTTTTAGTTTTGATGTGTAGAATTACATGATTTTAATTTTATTGTAGGATTTGATATATGTGTGTTGGTGTTAATTTTATTTGAGGTTTGTTTATTGGTTTTGTGGAGCTAGACATGTAGAGATACCCCCTAGGTCTTGAAATCAATCTAGTTCGTCAACCTAGGTTAGCGTGCTAGTATTTGGAGTTGGAGTACGACACAAGTATAACAAACTAATATAATAAATTAACTAAGACGTGCAGTCCATTCTTGAGGGTGAGAAATCTAACTCGAGATTGCTAGGTAACTAACTAGGCATTGTTCGGTAGTTGGCAAGCGCTAGGGCGGGAGTCGCTACTTGTCCGTGTTTAGAGTTTTCCTAGGTTTTCTTCAGTAGAGTTTAAGTCTGCTTCATAGTTTGAAGGTTTTAATCCAGGAGAGGTTTTAATCTGATTTCTGTGGGATTTTGGTACGCTAGGGCGATCCGGATCCATCTTAGCATTTCTACACTTGTCCCGCCTTAAGTCTAGTGAGCCATTCTTTGACAGTAGGTTTATTAGATAAGAATAGGGTCTCAAGTTAATTACCAGATTCAGGATTTATTGCTAGTGTCTAGGGATTTTACCTAAGTAACCAGCCTTCTTCCTATCTGATCTCTCCAAGTTCCTAGGTTCATTTAAGCAATTGAGGTTATTTAACTTATATTTAGTTTCTTCTAAGTTTTTAATCATTAGTTTAACCCCCCACATAAGTATATATTTATTTAGGCTAGTATTCGGTATAGGTTGTGATCTAGAGTTGCATTCGCGTCTTTGGGTTCGATACTCGGTCTTATCTGTTTACTGCTTTGCGACCGGTACACTTGCCGTGCGTGTGTAGTTTTTAGGTGAGTCGTTTTAATTAAAGCTTGTGTTATTTATATATATATACATTTACACACACCAGGGTGTTGCCTCAATGCATCATATTGTCTTTATTCTTTGAAGTATGTTAGAATATTACTCTTTGAATTTTTATTTTCATTACGTGGAAGGTAGAACCCTAGTATGATCGTGTTGGGAAACGTTTAGAATATTGTTGTAGCGTAGACAACCGATCACACTTGATCAACGTTATTGGTGGTCTATTGTTACTTTTTCGTTCTGAGTTGTGGCCTAAAATGATCATATGAATGTTCTGTCTTGTGTAGAAGTAAGGGGCTGTTTGGTAGCCTCTTAATCAGCCTCTTAACCATTCAGGTCTAAATCATTCAGCATTCAGACTATTTGTTTTAGCATCTGAATGGAATGATTAAGTGCTGAACCATTAAGCTAATAAGAGATGCTGAATGATTCAGCTCTTAACCATTCAGAGCCTCTTAACCATTCAGACCATCTTAATGATTCAGCACTTAATCAACCAAACAGCCCCTAAGTGGATTGGAATAGCAGTGAGAGACAATTCATCTATACCTGTAGTTATCATATACTTAGCAGGTTATCCTTAAAACATCACATTTGGTGACTCCCTATTCAAGAGGATTCGAGGACGAATCCTATTATAAGGAGGGTAGACTTGTAACAACCCGAAATTCGCCACGTATTTATTTAGTTGAAAACGACTAACCAGATATTTTTATCTATTAGGTTCGTCAATGGGTTTTGACGCGTAATGTTTTACGTGTAGGACTTATAAGACCCGGTGATTTATTTTAGATGATACCTCATACGAACCGCGCTAAAATAGGAACGCGGGGAAACGATTGTTTTTATTTTAAGTTAGTATTAATAACTTTGGGGATAAGTTATCTTTTTGTGAAAGACTAGGGACTTATGTGCAATTATGAGTTTTAAAAACTTATTAGATAAACGCATAGTGCCTTGAATAAGAAGTTTGATGAGAAAGTTTTATTTACTAACTTCGATGTCCTAACTAGAGCTTGGGAATTTTTAGCAAGCTTTGTTAATTAAAATTTGAATGATTTCAAGCATTAGTATTTACTTTATTATTTATTAAAATAAAAATATGACAAATCCGTTTTATTTTCTAAATCGTCCTGACTATTTTAATGTTTTTAAAAAGTTGAACAATAAAAGAGATACAAAATATGAAAATAATTTGTTACTACATTCTTCTCAGGAGTTGTAAAAATAAAGGGCATACATATAAAAAAAATTGAACAGCAAAAATCATGATACATAGACTACGAAACTTGTGGTTTTGTTTGATACATTTGATTTACTGTTGTACAAATTTAAGGTAGATGCATAAATTTTTATTTGATAAATCAAACTAGTAAATCCGAATGGGCCCAAAGCGAGCCCACATGCAAAGTAGGGTTTATATTGGGACAACTTTCTACCCTCATCACTCATTTGTTCCCACAATCCACCACCCCCACCACCAAATCTTTCATTCCATCATGAAAAAAATATATATGCCCAGTGTGTTTCATTGTTTGATTGGGGGGCTGGTACCAAGGATGTGAAGCCATTACCTTTTCAAATTTAATTTCTTCGATTGAAGTCATGGTACCATTTTATTCTGGATTTCTCAATTGTTCTTGCTTTTGCTCTTGTATTTACATTTTACTTGATTTTGTATGTTTTTAATTGCATCCCTGACATATTGCACATATCAATACTTCAATTTTCTTGTTATTTTGTCTGTAAGTGTGTTTCAGTCAATGGATGAGTTATGCTTGTTAAGAAATTTGTACTTTCCTAATTCTATTCGGTCGTCTTCTTGCTTATTCAAGTTCTTAATCAACCATAAATAATATTCTTCCCACTTTAAGATACTCTGCAATTAATATGGTTTGAGGTGTTTGGATTTTTTTTTTATTTTTTTTTTTTTGTTATATGGTTTGAAACTACTTAGTTTAATAAGATTTAAATTTAGAAGTAAGAAACCGAAAAAAAATAATTTTAATATTGGTTTTAGTATCTTTAATTAAGTGTTAACAATTTACCTGCTTTGTGTTTTTCAAAAGCATATATGCGCAAATGATGTGTGTGTTAAGTCTCCTTTTGTATGTTGCGATTAATGTATGGATCTATTGAGTATGAAGTGTTTGTTTTTGAGTTACTAAATCTTTATTTTCAAAATGCTAGGGTTTAAATTCCTGACCTTATATATATATATTATATATATATATATGGAAGGGTTCTATAGAAAACCCTCCTAAACTAGAAAACCTTGGAAACCCAATCTCAACCATTCATTTGAATAGATCAATGGCTTAGATCCATTGTGTGACTTTTCTAGAGAGAGAAACAATATAATATTACACAAGACAACAAAAAAGAGTATTTTGGGTAAAATGAACATGACACTCTCTCTCCCTATCAATCAAACGTATGTACATCTCTCCTCTCTCATCTCTCATCTATCATCTCTCCTCTTTTTCTCTTCTTTCTTCTTTCTTCTTTCTTCAAAGACACCTGCAACTTTTTTCTTTCTTTCTTCTTCTTCTTCTTCTTCTTCAAAGACACCTCCTCTTTTTCTCTTCTTTCTTCTTCTTCTTCTTCTTCTTTCTTCTTCTTTTTCTTCAAATAGTTTTGACTCTGAACAACCTCATAACCATCATCCTGTTAAAGAGGTGAGGCATGGTTTGGCTCGATCCCAATAAAGGCAATGAGATCTCCATGGCTAACTCTCGTATGTTATGTTTACACTCCTTTCTTTTCTTTTATTATTATAATTATTGTTGTTGTTGTTGTTGTTGATTATGTACGAGTCAAACCTTTTGTTATCTGGGTTTATTACCTATGTTGTTATTGTGATGGTTGAATTTGTTATTGTTCATAAATTGACCTAACCTCTCTCTCTCTCTCTCTCTCTCTCTCTCTCTCTCTCTCTCTCTCTCTAAAGTCTTTTTCTTTCTCTGCGTTTCTCTTTCCTATTGTAAGTTCATATGGGTTGAATCCTAGTTATATACATATTTAGAGACTCACTTGCGGGGAAACACTATTATATACATGTTTTGAAGTTTCTAGATACAAGAACTTTAGTATTAGCATTTTTTTTGTTAAATTTTAGTATTCACATTTAATATTGGGAATTTTTAGCAAGCTTTGTTAATTAAAATTTGAATGATTTCTAGCATTAGGATTTACTTTCTTATTTATTAAAATAAAAATATGACAACTTCGTTTTATTTTCTAAATCGTCCTGACTATTTTAATGTTTTTAAAAAGTTGAACAATAAATGATATACTAAAATATGAAAATAATTTGTCACTATATTCTTCTCAGGAGTTGTGAAAATAAAGTGCATACATATTTAGACTACGAAACTTGTGGTTTTGTTTGATACATTTGATTTACTGATTTACAAATTTAAGGTAGATGCATAAGTTTTAATTTGATAAATCAAACTAGTAAATCCGAATGGGCCCAAAGCGAGCCCACTTGCAAAGTAGGGTTTATATTGGGACAACGTTCTACCCTCGTCACTCATTTGTTCCCACAATCCACCGCCCCCACCACCAAATCTTTCATTCCATCATCAACAAAAATATATATATGCCTAGTGTGTTTCATTTTCTGATTGGGGGCCTGGTACCAAGGATGTGAAGCCATTACCTTTTCAAGTTTAATTTCTTCGATTGAAGTCATGGTACCATTTTATTCTGGATTTCTCAATTATTCTTGCTTTTGCTCTTGTATTTACATTTTATTTGATTTTGTATGTTTTAAATTGCATACTTCAATTATTGCACATATCAATACTTCAATTTTCTTTTTATTTTGTCTGTAAGTGTGTTTCGGTCGGTGGATGAGTTATGCTTGTTAAGAAATTTGTACTATCCTAATTCTATTCGGTCGTCTTCTTGCTTATTCAAGTTCTTAATCAACCATAAATAATATTCTTCCCACTTTAAGATACTCCGCAATTAATATGGTTTGAGGTGTTTGGATTTTTTTTTTTTTTTTTTTTTTTTGTTATATGGTTTGACATCTACTTTGTTTAATAAGATTTAAATTTAAAAGTAAGAAACCGAAAAAAAATAATTTTAATATTGGTTTTAGTATCTTTAATTAAGTGTTAACAATTTACCCATTATGTGTTTTTCAAAAGCATTTATGCGCAAATGATGTGTGTGTTAAGTCTCCTTTTATATGTTACGATTAATGGATGGATCTATTGAGTATGAAGTGTTTGTTTTTGAGTTGCTAAATTTTTATTTTCAAAATGCTAGGATTTAAATTCCTAACCCTATATATATATATATATATATATATATATATATATATATATATATATACAGGGAAGGGTTCTATAGAAAACCCTCCTAAACTAGAAAACCTTGGAAACCCAATCTTAACCATTCATTTGAATAGATCAATGGCTTAGATCCATTGTATGACTTTTCTGGAGAGAGAAACAATATAATATTACACAAGACAACAAAAAGGGGTATTTTGGGTAAATTGAACATGACACTCTATCTCCCTATCAATCAAAGGTATGTACCTCTATCCTCTTTTTCTCTTCTTTTTTCTTTCTTTTTTCTTCTTTCTTCAAAGACACCTGCAACTTTTTTCTTTCTTTCTTTCTTCTTCCTTTTCTTCTTCTTCTTCAAAGACACCTCCTCTTTTTCTCTTCTTTCTTCTTTCTTCTTCTTCTTCTTCTTTCTTCTTCTTCTTCTTCAAATAGTTTTGACTCTGGACAACCTCATAACCCTCATCCTGTTAAAGAGGTGAGGCAAGGCTTGACTCGATCCCAATAAAGGCAATGAGATCTCCATGGCTAACTCTTGTATGTTATGTTTACACTCCTTTCTTTTCTTTCATTATTATTAATATTATTCTTGTTGTTGTTGTTGATTATGTACCAGTCAAACCTTTTGTTATCTGGGATTATTACCTATGTTGTTGTTGTGATGGTAGAATTGGTTATTGTTCATAAATTGATCTAACTCTCTCTCTCGCTCTCTCTCTCTCTCTCTCTCTCTCTCTCTCTCTCTCTCTAAAGTCTTTTTCTTTTTCTGCGTTTCTCTCTCCTATTGTAAGTTCATAAGGGTTGAATCCTAGTTATATACATATTTGGAGACTCACTTGCGGGGAAACACTATTATATACATGTTTTGAAGTTGCTAGATACAAGAACTTTAGTATTAGCATTTTTTTTGTTAAAGTTTAGTATTCACATTTAATATTGGGAATTTTTAGCAAGCTTTGTTAATTAAAATTTGAATGATTTCTAGCATTAGGATTTACTTAATTATTTATTAAAATAAAAATATGACAAATCCGTTTTATTTTCTAAATCGTTTTGACTATTTTAATGTTTTTAAAAAGTTGAACAATAAAAGATATACAAAATATGAAAATAATCTGTCACTACATTCTTCTCAGGAGTTGTGAAAATAAAGTGCATACATATAAAAAAAATTTGAACAACAAAAATCATGATATAAAGACTACGAAACTTGTGGTTTTGTTTGATACATTTGATTTATTGATTTACAAATTTAAGGTAGATGCATAAGTTTTAATTTGATAAATCAAACTAGTAAATCCGAATGGGCCCAAAGCGAGCCCACTTGCAAAGTAGGGTTTATATTGGGACAACTTTCTACCCTCATTACTCATTTATTCCCACAATCCACCGCCCCCACCACCAAATCTTTCATTCCATCATCAACAAAAATATATATGCCCAGTGTGTTTCATTGTCTGATTGGGGGCTGGTACCAAGGATGTGAAGCCATTACCTTTTCAAGTTTAATTTCTTCGATTGAAGTCATGGTACCATTTTATTCTGGATTTCTCAATTGGTCTTGTTTTTGCTCTTGTATTTACATTTTATTTGATTTTGTATGTTTTAAATTGCATCTTTGAGTTATTGCACATATCAATACTTCAATTTTCTTGTTATTTTGTCTGTAAGTGTGTTTCGGTCGGTGGATGAGTTATGCTTGTTAAGAAATTTGTACTTTCCTAATTCTATTCGGTCGTCTTCTTGCTTATTCAAGTTCTTAATCAACCATAAATAATACAAGTAGGATGGCCCGCACGTTGCGACAGGAGGCGTCAACATGTATAGAACCAATAAAATGTGAAATACATAGTATAATGAGATTGCTTTCACCAGTAAGAAGCCATTTCACGGGTAGGGCTATAATGGTTATAATAACCGGTATTAAATGCTACATGTTATGGCACAAACCAGTTACTCAACCTCCCACTAAAGAAGTCAATATAAGGTTAATTAAGAATATTTTTTACATGGTATTACACTTAACTGTGAGTGCATCATGTGGACAAGAAGCAAATACATCAAAGAATAACAAATTCCTTCCCCTATGACATAGCAAACGCTTGTGTTGGTGAACCAAAACTGACCAGATGAGAAAAAATATATCCTAATCACCATAATTAATCATGCTTAAGTGGAAAGGTTGCTAACAAGTGAAAATGTAGGGGTGTAAATGACACGCAGCGGCTCGAGAGCTACTTGGGATCGGCTTGGTAAAGAGCCCCAGAGAGCCGAGCCTTAACGAGCTCGAGCTCGAGCCTGAAATATGGCTTGTTTAGTTATCGAGCCCGAGCTTGAGCCTTATATAAAATCTCGTTTAGGCTCATGAGCCTAAACGAGCCCAATCAAAAGTTATATTATTTTTTTTGTATGTAATTTTGTCTTTTGAACATGTTCAATTTTAATTAATAATGTTAGTGAGCCGAGCTTTTGCTCGTTTAACTATTGAGGCGAGCTCAAGCCGAGTTTTTAGGTCGTTTAAAAATTATTTTTTAATTACCTCGAGCCGTTCCGAGCCGAGCTCAAGCTCTTAGGATTTACTTCCGAGCCGAGCTCGAGCTCAAAATAGTAGGCTCGAACCGAGCCAAACTCGAGCTCGAGCGTAGTCAAGCTCGGGCTCGGCTCGACTCGACCCGTTTACACCCCTATGAAAATGGATCCAGCAAAGTGTGGTTACGGCTTTCCGGACTGATAATTCTGCAGCAAGGCATGTTTTTTGTTAATAACTTGAGTTCAATGAAGTTCCATAAAATAAGAATGAGAAAATAAGTTTAAAAATGCAGCCATGCTTACTTTTTTTTTTTACACTTAATGAAGTTGCATGGAATTCATGACTTATTGGGTATTTGTACATCAATCGTCAAGATTTAAAACCTCTTAATTAATAAGATTTAAAACTTCTTAATTAACAAGCACCACTAACACAATGAGCATAAGAAAGGATCTAAATCTTTGAAATACACCATAGAACATTTAAAGTAACAATTTCTCAGTAGTTGAACAATTGTATCCTCATTTGGCAAGTGAAAACTATTTGATTATACTAATTCAAAATCAAACAAGCTTTACACCAAAAACAACACATTAAGTTACCTATCAAAATAGTTCAAGTCTAAATGGTCAAGAACAGAAACCCCACCTTCTCCCCAATCTAGCTAGTGCATCGACTTTTCTGATGAAGCATCTCCTGGCAGCCTGTTGGTTCCAACCCAATTCCTACATCTCATATAAAATAGCCGAAACAGTGTTCAGGATAAAAAAAGGTTTTCAAAACAAATGTTGAATCCAAATGTTGTACAAACTGGTATCAATTGTTGGTGAAAATATGTTACATATAAAATAGTATAAGGGGTAGAATGGTTAATAAGCATAGTTGGAAGTTAGTTGGTATTAGTTAGTTGGTATTATGTAGTATAAATACATGTAATAAGTATGAATAAAGTAGCTATTGATTTTGGGTTATTCTCTCCTCTCTTGTGTTTCTTCCTAATTCTCTAGCTCTTCTCTAGATTACCATTTTGTTCGTAACAAAATATAAATGGCATACAAAGAAAAAGAAAGCACTTAAAATTAGATAAATAAAGAAAGATGAGTTTTATTTATTTATTTGGTACTCTTGCTATTAAGTGGCTCGAATGATCTATTCCCAGAAAATTTTAAAAACAATGTGTAATGCATCACAATTTTTTTTTCCAGTATTGATTGTCTAATGTGCATATAGATGCAGTTGATGACCAATTGCAAATCCTATTCAACAAGCCCTAAATGGTTCATTATCAACTAAAGGGTACTGAGCATTATATGTATTCAGATATACAAGGAAGAAAGTTTTAAGGTACCTGCCATTGGCATCCTCCCCTGTCATAACTTCCGTTAAAGCTTTCTTCCGTATCTTAATCTTCTTAAGCACGAAAGATGACCACAAAGTGTGATCGTGATCTTCCATTGCCAACTTCAGTTCACAAACACATCAAAAACAGCAACATGAAACCGAAAGGAAGGCTCATTTGTAAAGTATGTTATGTAGAGAATAAAATAAGCAAAACAAAGATATTGTCAATCTTTTCTTTCATTTATGTACTAAAAGTCAATGAAAAACATACTTTGTTTTGTTAGCTCCTCAACATAGTTTCTTCAAAATCTTACTGCAGCAGTAGCTATTCTTCATCTTTCTACAACTCACTCAACCATCTTTTAGCATAAACCGTGACCATCACTGTAGTCGCAATGGTTAAAAGAAAGCCGAAAACTGTACAAATAATCTGAGGCGCTGAAAGCGACTGATGATCGTTAGAGGCGTCTGCGAATGCTCGAATCATTATACCCCTGTAATAATCAAATTCAAATGTAAATGGGTCGAAGTTGTCACCATCATATAGCGCCTTTCAAATGTAAGAGGAAAACATTAAAACAAGTAAGAAGAAAGTACAATAACAACAAACATATAGCGCCTTTCAATGACCTCCGGACCAACAACGCCGCCATGGCAACCGGCCGTTGATTGATACGTTTCTATGGAGGCGATACACGTTAAACGTGATTCCTTCATCTCTCACCTCAAACGAAGACTATCCCAGGCTCCTCCCCTCCCCCCCCCCACCATCAATTTTTAATATCTTTTCAGTTAAGCATTTCATCGAACACTTGGTGAGCAATCAGCAAAATCATTAATACAAATAAACAATTATAATTACCCAGTATAACTGTTCGTAACGAAAAAGCAGTTCAGAAATCGCGCCTATAAACAACGGGGGTCGGGTAATAGCCATTGTAAAGTAAGCAAGTGTGTCGCCCTCCTTATATGATTCCTTCAACAAAACATATTCACCATCATAATAAAATATGGAGTAATCGAAAATACAAATCAATCGAAAACACGGAACAAAATCAAAAACAAAGAAGAAGCATAAGAAAAAAAACCTTTTTGCAGAGGCTGTCTAAGATTTTGATGTAATTGGGACGGTTGGGGGATTGATTTTGCTTCATCATTGAAGGATTCATGAACTCTAAAGAATGTGGATTTGTAACCGATTAAGAAGGAATGAATATTTGTAACTGATAAACTCATGATCTCCTTGCATAAAAGTGGTTCGCACGATTGATTTTCAAGAGGGCATGGACTTATACATGTAGCATCAAATGTTGTACATAGGGGCATAGTGGGAAGAAAATGGTAAAAGTTAGAGATTTATCTTTGTGACTCTTGATATCCCATCTTAAAATGGGTGTAAAATTACTTTTCTAGCCATGTCTCCTTCTTAATAAGGTAACATAGATTCTTCCCACTTTAAGATACCCTGCAATTAATATGGTTTGAGGTGTTTGGTTTTTTTTTTTTTTTTTTTGTTATATGGTTTGACAACTACTTAGTTTAATAAGATTTAAATTTAAAAGTAAGAAACCGAAAAAAAATAATTTTAATATTGGTTTTAGTATCTTTAATTAAGTGTTAACAATTTACCTCCTATGTGTTTTTCAAAAGCATATATGCGCAAATGATGTGTGTGTTAAGTCTCATTTTATATGTTACGATTAATGTATGGATCTATTGAGTATGAAGTGTTTGTTTTTGAGTTGCTAAATCTTTATTTTCAAAATGCTAGGGTTTAAATTCCTAACCCTATATATATATATATATATATATATATATATATATATATATATATATATATATATATATATATATATATATATAGGGGGAGGATAAATTGAAAACCCTCCCCAGTTAAAGAAACCTTGGAAACTTCATCCTATCCATCCATCCATCCATCTTGATCAATGGTGTATATTAAAAGCACTTTTCTGATTTTTAAAAATGTGTATTTTAATGCTTTAAAGTACAACAAGGGTAGAATGGTAAAATAACACTTTGCCACCATCTTATCTCTCTCTACTTGTCACTTGTCAGATCCTACTTTTTCCCCCTCCCTCTTCTTATCACATCAATCTATTTTTCCCTTTCTTATTTTATATAGAAAATATTGTTACTGTTACAACTCGTATGTTACAAACGCTTTCTGTTACAACGTATAAGAAACCTGTTGTAACATAATATGTAATTAACAGTACGATATAAATTTGTAACAATAATGTTACTAGGAATGTTAATATATAATATAACAATGTTACATGGTCTGTATCATATAATTTACAATGTGACCCGAAAAAACAACATATGATTTACAACTTAAGAATGTTACAAAAAAAAAAAAACATCCAAAACTAAGCCATTTTCTCATCTTCATCAACCCTTCTACCCTTCTGCCTTCATTTGAAAGAAATGAAATATTAGTTAAACAATATTTAAAGTACATATTTGTAAGAAGAATATCAAATCTTTGTAAAAGTTAAAACATTACACCTACAAATTTTATTAGCAAACCGAACAAGGCTTAATAATGTGTAACATTTAAAACACAGTTACAAATATGTTACACAAAAATAATAGGACCTGATTACATGTAGGTTCTTTTTACAAAATATATCACATAAAAATATATCCTCTAACACATTTTGTACAAGTCATTATAGCAAATAAACACAAATCTCCACCATAAAGACTCATTTTAATTAAAATTTATTAGCAAATCAAATAAGGCTTAATTATATGTAACATTACTACAACACACTTACAAATATGTTACACAAAAATAATAGGACCCGATTACATGTAGGTTCTTTTTATAAATATGTCACATAAAAATATATCTTCCAACACATTTTGTACAAGTCATTATAGCAATAAACACAAATCTCCATCATAGAGACTCATTTTAAATAAAAAAATGAAAATAAATAAATTTAAAAGTCTCCACCATGTGCTTTACAAATATTAAAAAAAAAAATCCAAAAACTATGTATAGTACTTCACCATCTTCAAATCACAAACCCACTTACCAAAAATAATCCAAAAACCATGATAAGTAAACAAAATCATAAAAAAAAATTGATTGACAAACCATAATCTTCACATAACCGGATTATTTGACAGTCAAATTAATATTGTTAATTGGTCATAAATGTTGTTAGTGAAAAAAAAATTAAAGAAAAAAGAGAATACCTTTTGAAAAAATGACAAACCATAATCTTCACATAACCGGATTATTTGACACTCAAAACCAACGCCGCCGCCCTGTTCATCAGACATGTTCATCATCGGTGGTCGGCCGCCCCTCGTCATCAAACGTCACAACCCATCTGCCTCCATTAAGTTTTATTTAGAAAGAGGAATAGAGGATTTAGAGAGACATGGTGGATAATACCTTTCGGAAAAATGACCAAGCTAAAAATTTTAGATCTGATGATGGTGGTTAGATTTCAGGCTAAAAATTTTAGATGTGATCAAGTCGGGCTTGTCTTCACTTGACCGTAGTCAGACACCACCATCCCTTGAACATCGCCACCTTACACCACCACCCCTTACATGTCACGATCTTCGAGCTTCGACGATGGACCAAACCATATGGATTTTGGGAAGGCTATGAAATCTTTTGGGTTTTTGATACATGGATCTAAGGTGAGAAAACAGAGAGATCTAGAGGAAAGAAAAATAAGGAGAAAAAGAGAGACAGAGAAAAAGAGAGATGAGAGATAAAGATGGGACTAAAAAAATGAATGAGAGATAAAGAGATGTCAGGGATATGTAATAAGGAGAGATGGTGAAAAAATATGAAATGACAAGAATACCCTTTTTATTATTTTATTATAAACTTAAAAAAGGAGGTGTGGCAAAATCTGAACCACATATTGGGTTTTTGAAGTTTCTTTAACTCAGGTGAGTTTCCTGAATATAATTTCCCTATATATATATATATATATATATATATATATATATATATATATATAGGGTTGGGTTATTTTGAGAACCATGATGAGTTGAGAGAACTATAGAAACCATTGTAGGCCATTGATCTTAGGGATCCAATGGTTGAGATTAAAAGTTGATGGTTTTGTCTTCACATGATAACCTTTTTGTCTTGACATGTGGATTAAATAATATAAAGTACAATTAAGGGTGTTTTAGTAAAAACACAATGAAAGAGAAAGAAAATTATTATAATAACTATAATATTTTTTATTCAATTATTTAAAAAACAACATTTTTTTAATGTATTTAATTTTTAATTTCTTAACTTTTTTAAAACAAATAATCAGATAAAGTCATCGAGGATGATTTACACTGGTGTAAAAATTTACACCAGTGTAAATCTATCATCATTTACACTGGTGTAATTATTTTACACCAATGTAACTCTACCATACACAAAACTACTGCATTCGTATTACAACAGTGTAATTATTTTACACTAGTGTAATTACTTTACACCAACGTAAAACTCAAAGAAAAACATCCATACAATCGTATCACACCAATGTAAAATGCCCCACAATCGTATTACACCGATGTAAACATCCATACAATCAATTTAAAACAAACGAAAAATGTTTTACATCAAAATATAAAATCAACCAAAACTTCTATGCATTACATCGTCATCATTTATAAAAAAACAACCCAAAAACATTTATAAAAAAAAACATAATAACAAATAATACTACTACACATTAATGTTACAAAAAATTTTTATAAAAAATCATCCTAAACATTATTGTTACAAAAAAAAAAACAAAAAAAAAAACAAAACAAAACTAAACCTGCAAAAAACCAATCATCATCATCATCCATCAAAACAAAAACATAATAATAATAATAATAATAATAATAATAATAATAATAACAACAATAATAACAAGAAGAAACATACCGTCATCATCAAAAAACCCCCCATTTTTTCAGATCCACCATCACCATCTTCGTCAGATCCACCACCCCAAGAACCGACCTCGGTCGTCCTCCACCGTCGCCGCCGTCCCCTGACACCAAAAAAAACCACCACCGTTCAGATCCCCAACTTTCATCATCATCTAAACAACAAACAAACACACAACAACAACAACAACAACAACAACAACAACAACAACAACAATAATAATAATAATAATAATAATAATAATAATAATAATATACCTGATAACCCCCACCATGAACCACCGCTGAAAACCCCCCACCACCGCCGTCTCTGCCGTCCCCGCCGTCTCCTCCACCCTAAACCACCCCCCGTCTCCCCCCGAACCCCCACAACCACCACACATCCACCACCACAGCCCCCCCCCCCCAACCCTACCCCCCTCGTCGTCTATGTAGAGAGAGAGAGAGAGAGAAACGTGAGTGATAAAGAAGAAAGAGAGAGAGAGATAGAGAGAGAGAGACTTGAGTGAAAAAGAAGAGAGAGAGTCTGATAGAGAGAAAGAGAGAGGTGTGAGCGAAGAGAGAGAAAGGAGTGTGTGTTTGTTTTGAAAAAAACAAAAAAAAAATCAGATTTTAATATGTTGACAAGGGGTTGGGGTGGGGTTAAATTACTATCATGCCCATTAATATTATAATGGTAAGCTGCATAGGTGTCACTTTGTTATTGGCCTAGAGGGGTTCTCATGGTTCTCTCAACTCAAGGGGGTTCTCATATGAACCCAATCCTATATATATATATATATATATAGGGTAGAGTTCCTGTAGGAAAATGATTTTGTGTAAGAAGTGTAGGAAGTGTTTTGAACCATTAGATTAAAAGATGGATGGTGGAGATTAAAATATAGGATGGTGTTTAAAATCTAATTAATATATTAAAGAAATTAGGGTAGGATTGTTAATATGTGTTTTAAATGAGGGTATCAAGGTCATTATGTATCAAGTTTTTTAGAAACTGTTTAAATGATTCCTACATGTATGGTACCTCTCTCTCTCCTAATTATTGTTTTCAATAATATCATTTAAAGTCAAACATTCATCTTTAGAAAACAAAACCAGCCATGCACTTTATTTAGAGAAAACCAATTTCTCTTTCATATTAGTTTTGAAACTATTCCCATAATTCCTTAATTAATGCACACTAGTTTCTCTCTCATATCAGTTTTAAAACACTTCTACTGTGTTTAGTTTCAATATAAAACACTCTTGATGTTATTATAAAACACTCCCGGTGATATTATTAAACACTCCTTATTAATGCATACTAGTTTCTCTTTCATTATAAAACACTCCTGATGTTAACCTTCTTGAATAATCGGACAAGTGATAGAGATGGGTTATATGCTTGAAGAATCGAACAAGTTTTTGGGTATTGATCAACTTATTTGATATGAATATCTTATGATTCTTATGAAAAAATAATGAATAATTAGTTAATTTAGGATGATTAATCTTCATAAATATCTAGATGTTAGTTGCTAATTTAGTGGGTTTGTAATAAATAAAAAATGGACAAAAAGTCTATAATGCCCTTCATCTAAAGATTTAATCAGATTTGATCTAATGGTTGAAAATACTTCCTACATTTCCTATACAAAACAATTTTCTTACCAGATCCTCTACCTATATATATATATATATATATATATATATATATATATATATATATGGAAGGGTTCTACAGAAAACCCTCCTAAACTAGAAAACCTTGGAAACTCAATCTCAACCATTCATTTGAATAGATCAATGGCTTAGATCCATTGTGTGACTTTTCTGGAGAGAGAAACAATATAATATTACACAAGACAACAAAAAAAGGTATTTTGGGTAAATTGAACATGATACTCTATCTCCCTATCAATCAAACGTATGTACCTCTCTCCTCTCTCATCTCTCCCCTCTCCTCTTTTTCTCTTTTTCTTCTTTCTTCAAAGACACTTGCAACTTTTTTCTTTCTTTCTTTATTCTTCTTCTTCTTCTTCTTCAAAGACAACTCCTCTTTTTCTTTTCTTTCTTCTTTCTTCTTCTTTTCTTTCTTCTTTCTTCTTCTTCTTCTTCTTCAAATAGTTTTGACTCTGAACAACCTCATAACCCTCATCCTGTTAAAGAGGTGAGGCAAGGTTTGGCTCGATCCCAATAAAGGCAATGAGATCTCCATGGCTAACTCTCGTATGTTATGTTTACACTCCTTTCTTTTCATTTATTATTATTATTATTATTATTATTATTATTATTATTATTATTCTTGTTGTTGTTGTTGTTGATTATGTACCAGTCAAACCTTTTGTTATATGGGTTTATTACCTATGTTGTTATTGTGATGGTAGAATTGGTTATTGTTTATAAATTGACCTAACTCTCTCTCTCTCTCTCTCTCTAAAGTCTTTTTCTTTCTCTGCGTTTCTCTCTCCTATTGTAAGTTCATATGGGTTTTGTGTTTCATTTATTCAGCTTTGTCTAGGATTGTTTGCTGAATAAGAAATGGATTGTGTATGTTTGTTTGTCATGTTAAACTATTTTGGGGATAGTTTTGCTTGCATACCAAGTGTTTGATCAAATGCTTGAATGAAAAAAAAAAAAACTTATGTTAACCTTTTTTATTTTTTATTATTTTGTTTATGTTAGATTGTCATTGGATTGTAGACATGAGGTTGATAGATCACATGTGATTGATGAATAAAAGTGTAGTCTTTTATTCAACACATATGCATGTTAACAATGAAGAAGCCAAGTACCAATATATTAACACGTGTTAGTGATTTCTTCGAATAATATTTATAATGGATTATGTTTGTAACCGATATAGACATATGTTAACAGATTAATAAATTGTCGTGACTCGAAGTGTGTATGCTAACAGTTAAGAAGCCAAGTGCATTGAAAAAAAACCAGACTCAAAATCCTCAAGCAAGGACACAAGTAAACGCGCTATGGTTTTTATGTTTTTTGGATATCAGCTTGCAGCCTTTTGTTTACTCTTTTTGACTACCTATAATAACTTGTGTTACAAACAAACATTCAGCACAGATTCCTTGAAGATTTGGGAATAAGGGTAAGCTTAACTATCTCCCGCATCACCACTACTTAGATTTAACATGTGTTATCATTTTGTTAAGATTCACCATTTATATAAACTGTTTGTCTAACTATAATAACGTGTGTTATAGGCAAAAGGTTAGCGTGTGCAGATATGGCTGGACCAACTGGCAAGAAAGGTATGATTGAGTTTCCTCCGCAGCCTTACTATGTGTCTTTAACATATGTTAATGTTGTAATATATGTTACCCGGGTATGGGGGTTCCGATTGCGCACAGCGACAAGTACTTTGAGAAAGACACCCCATACAAGATTATAAGTTGGTTAATAAAGTGCAATTTTATTCAACACATGTTGCTATTTTCTGATTAACAAGTGTTAGTTGCTGGTTATGATGTGTTAATTTCTTCCTAACATGTGTTAATTTATTTACCAGAAGGATATGCTAGTGAAGTATATACGTGAAGTCAAGCACCCGAAGGCTTAAATAATCAATGGCTTAAGGATACAAATGGAGAGGATTGATTGGGCAACGCGTAACAACGTTGACGACTGTGGGGTGTACCTTAAACAAGGACAAAGGTACACGCATTATGGTTTTTATGTTTTTGGATATATAAGGGTGCAACCTATTTATAATGGATTATGTTTGTAACCAATATTAACACGTCTTATGTTGTCAACTAGTAAACTTGTATTCTTTTGGTGGCATGTTGGCCACATGTGATGGTAGTTAGTAGCAAGTATGCAATGTTTAACTATTTGTCGTGTATTATTAACATCTGTTTAAGTGTTTGTCGTGTATTATTACTTATGTGTTTGTTTCTGATCAAGCGTAGAAAGGTAACATGTGGTATTTGAGTAACATGTGTTATCCATAAAACATGGTTTAATTTTAAAACTTACCCTAAAAATTCAAAAGCTACAAACACATAAAAAAATAAAAAGGGGATAAATAATCAACATGTGTTAACCCCATGCTACAGATCCGACTAGAAAGAGTGCATAACTGTTTGTCAGTTGAGTCCGTAACCTAACACGTGTTATACCATGTGTTTAGTCATCGTACAGACACGCCCGCCTAGTAGGTTAAATATTCTTTAAGTTAAGACACACAAAAGAGTAAAAGCTAACATGAGTTAGTGGTTCACATAAGTAACACGTGTTATACCATGTGTTTAGTCATTGTACAGACCCGCCCGCCTAGTAGGTTAAATATTCTTTAAGTTGAGACACAAAAAAAGGGTAAAGCTAACATATGTTAGTGGTTCGCAAAAGTAACACGTGTTAAACCATAGTCCCATATTATGCTCCCTGCATAGTGGCTGTGTGTTATCCGATCCTACAAATGTTTATGAAAAAAACTAACGAATAGAAAATTAACATGTGTTAAGCCCATCCCACGGATCCGTCTAGTAGAGTGCATAACAACTATTTGTCAGTTGTGTCCGTGCCCTAACATGTGTTGTACCAATTGTTTTGGTCATTGTACAAACCCACCCGCCTAGTAGATGAAATGTTAACGCAAAAACGAAAATCCATGCAGAATATATTAACACATGTTAATACTAAAATCAATTATATCAGGTATTAGGTGCAAATTAGTAAAACACACCCATGCATAATAAGTTAACACATGTTAATACAAATATCCAGTTATATGGTGTATTAGGTGGCAAAACTATATGGCCCGACTTTGGTGTCCCCTTTTTATTTAAGTTACTATTAGTAACTCCTTATTAGTAATGCATGACCCAGGTTACTGGTTGGTACATATTAATGGCGTGAACCGTATCTTATCATCTGACAACATTTAACACATGTTAGTTTATTTTTATGGATGTTCTATTGTAATGGTAAGTCAAACTCCTGATACAGTTTATTTTGATTCCCAAAAAACATGGGAGGTCATATGAGATGGGATAACACATGTAAGGAATAACACATGTTAACACATGATGGATAAAAACTATATGGCCCGACTTTGGTGTCCCCTTTTGATTTAAGTTCCTATTAGTAATGCATGAGCCAGGTTACTGGTTGGTACATATTATTGGCCTAAACCTTATCTTATCATGTGGCAACATTTAACACATGTTAGTTTTTTTTGTTGTCCATTTTGTCTGTCTACTTTTACCCATTTTTGTATGTTCTGATCGACTGTGTCGCCATTTTCAAACCTTTATATGGATGTCCTATTATAATTCTTCGATTCCCAAAGAAGATGGAAGGGGTATGCGAGATATGATAACACATGTTAACACATGATGAGATAACACGTGTTAGGAATAACACATGTTTAACAGTGGACCACATATGGGAACTAACACCTACCATCCATTATAGGGTTATATAAATATTTGATATTTGTACATCACATGTTAAGGTAGAATATTTCACCAAAAGAGTAAAGGTTTACTAGGCACAAATGAAGTTTTTGTAACATGTGTTATCCCATCTCACATGCCCTCCCATCTTGCTGGTGAATAAAAAAATTATGAAAAAAAGTTGCATCAAAGGTATCTATAAGTTGCATGTTGTTAACATGTGTTGCCCTATCTTGCTTACTACTATAATTTTCACTTCATAAGTTTACTAGGAAATAAAAAGCATACAAACTATTAACACACGTTATTACAAACTATCATTGCAAACTTTTGAAAAAAGAGATAAACCTACCCAGGAATTCAAATGAACTGCATGGAAGGGTTAACATGTGTTAATGTTGCGTAAGAGGTTAACATGTGTTATTTGGTAACATTTATTAAACTTGTATTTAATGTCAGCCCTTTTTACTTCATAAGTTTACTGAGAAAATAAAACATACAGACTATTAACACACATTATTACAAAGTATCATTACAAACTATTGACCACTTTAATAAAATAAATCTAATAATTCTATAAATTGAATACTAAAAAGAAGACGTTTTTCAAAAGTTTTTCTACATATTTTTCTCGGCTTCCTTGGACTTCGTATGTTAACATAACCGGTGGGGGGTCTTCGTTATCAACTGCAAAACAATAAATGAGGTGTTAAATGGTGTGACCAACTCATCATCTAAACATACTAACAGAAGTAACACATGTTAACCCAGTCAGGCATTTCATCAAACACATGGAGTGCATATATCCAAAACAAAAAGACATTATAATTACCTTCCATACATTCACTATTAACTTTAAATGGACATCCATATATCCAAAACACAAAAGACCTTATAACTAGCTTCCATACAATCACCATTAACTTCTAGCATATTAACAGAAGTAACACATGTTAACCCAGTCAGACATTTCATCAAACACATGGAGTGCATATATCCAAAGCACAAAAAGACATTATAAACAAAAAAAAACATAACCAGTGAAAAAGAATCTAATCAGCAACAAACAACAAGTAAAACACTACATTCTGCACTTAAATTAACACAAAAACAACAATATTATCCACTCAGGCATTTCATCAAACACATGGAGTGCATAAACTTTAATCAACAAATTTACCTATGATCTTAATGGAGGGTCAAACAATAAGAATATAGAGCATCAACACAGCTTCAAAATAAAAAATGTTTACACATGGTCGGTGAAAAAAATCTAGTAACGACCCATAACAGAACACTGAGACAAAAACAAACCTAATAAAAAAACACAACTCCAAAAAGGGCAAAAACAAATAAAAAACTAACCTCGATCCATGTTACGCACCTGGTACATCTTCATCGAGTGGGACATTTTAGCTATGATCGAACCATGTTACACACCTAGTGGATGAGAAAAGAGATGAAATTTTAGCTACGATCGAACCATGTTCAGAAGATTTATTGAAATCCATTTTAGGGTGAGAAAGGAGATGAAGTTTTTGAGATCTTGATGAAAATGGGGAGAATGGGAGGGAAGGGTGTATGAAAATGAAATTTGATTTTGAATTGTTGGAAGTTTTAATCAGAGAAAGGGAAAGAGATGGAGATATAATTAGAGAAAAGAGAAAGGAGTACTTGAGTGGTGATAGGTGATTGACAAGAAAGTCAAATTACTTTCTTACCCTTCAAATGTTATTAAATTGATTTTTAAGATGGGTGATGTGGCTTAATTCTAACTGTAACACCCCAACCGATGGCGGAATCATTGAGGTGTCACGTAGTGACGATTGTTCAAAAGCACATGGTACTGAAATGTAAATATATTATTGAATAATTTAAATTGTCTTACATAGATGAAATGGGAAAAATACAAAAGTCTAAACGAAATATGAAATTTGAAATAACTTATTAAAAGCAAGCACTAAAATCCAATGTTATGGAACTCAGATCAAACTGCACCTGAAACACGTACAAAATAAGTTTTGTCAACATATGAAATGTTGGTGAGCATTCCTAGTTTTAATACATATAGTAAGTTGGAAAATGTTATACAATTCAAGTGCAAAGCTACAATGCAATTATGTAAACCATGTATCATACAAATGATTGAAATCAATCCTGTGACTGTATAATGTACTAAATGAACGGCGGTGTACTTATTCAATAAATGGATAATAACTTAACAATGACCATGGATTCTCCGATGAAAAAGGGGGAGAATCAACCTAGGCGGGTTGTCAATCCAATAGCGCTATCCAATGTTAAGGTCGGCTTGTACAATGTTAATGATTTCACTAAGTACAAATGTATTCTACATGTAATGTCTAAGCATAAAGCACGTTTGTAAGCAAATGCACATAGTACTAGAATTGTATTGTAAAAATGTGAACTTGTATTTGTAATTTGTATAAGTGTACATGTAACACCCCAAAAATGAATAAAAGCAAAAATGGGATAGGAAATACTCACTTTAATGATAGTATTGAATCCCTTGATATAGAATAAATGTGGCACAACGATTTCAAGTATACCCTAAGTTCAAGACAATGAAATAAGTGTTGGTAAAACTTAAAAGTCTAAGTTTTGTAGTGTATAGGTATTCTAGGGTTCCTAATTTGGGGATTGACAATCGTTTATTAATTGATTTAGAATAATTGTTAGTTAACTAATAAATAAAGAAATTAAGAAAATAAATAAATAAAAAGAATTTTTACAAAATCTTGATCAAGGTTGGTTGTACTAAAGTTTAGTAGTGAGAAATAATTTTTATAAAATTATTTTCATAATTAAGTGTATATAATATAATATAACTTAATAATCAAAACATGTTAAAAATATTCAAAAATATTAAATTTCGTAAATTTTAGGTTATAAAATTATATTTCCGATCTAGATTAATAAAAATAATTTTCGTGAAATTTTGGTGTAAAAATGATTAAAAACGGATTTATGATGAATTATTTATGAATTAAACAAGAATAATGGTTTAAAAATGATTAAATAATTATATTTAGAAACTAAAAATTTTAATATAGGATTTTAAGTTTTATGAGCTTAAAATAATTTGGATGGAATTTATAACGTTAGTTTGATATTTTTAATCATATAAAAGTTTAGAATTAAGTATGACATGTTAATAAACATTTAAAATAAATAAACTTCTATATCAAAAGCAAATAATACCCTAGACCAGTTGGTGGGGTGGTTTAGTTAAGTGTGTGACCTGGCTGAGGAGTCGGGTTCGAATCTGGTTGCACCCGTTTTATTTTATCTATTTTTTTAGCCAAAATCTTATGCAAGAAAGAAAAACATTAAAAAGGTGGAGACAGGTCTCGAACCCAGGTACTAACCAAGCCAAAGCTTTAACACAGGCACTAACCACCAACTGATCCATTGACTCATTGTTGTTTAACAACATCTTTTAAATCTTTTAAACATATTACACAAAGGTTCATCTTCCCCAATTAGACCCTAGAACCCTAGGTAATCAATCGAGCCAAAAACGCATCAGTATCCATAACAATTAGGGGGCTATAGATCGGAACATAGGCGTATTAACAAATAGGTAAATGAATTGGACTTACAAGGTTCGGGTATCCGAGAAAGCGAAGTCAACATGAAAGTCAAGTAATCGTTTAATCGGCGTAATAGGCAAATATGAGAAGAATACGATGTTGGTAGTGTGTTTGTCGGTTGTTTCTGAACGAATTGGATCCAACATTATATAATATTGTGATCAAAATGGAAACTCTTGAGGTTTGACCTTCTATGGTCAAAACCGCGTATATTATGCTCAGATTGAGCTGGAAAATTGTGACTAATTGGTTGGTTAAATGTGGAAAGGTTGTGTCAATCTTTAAACGGGATGAATTACGAATGTTTACCAAAAATTGAGCTTGATTACTCAGTCAAAGTCAAAGCCTTTGGTGGTTAAAGTGGGTTCCTGGTGTATTGAAAAGCAGCAGAGGGGGAAGAAAGGATTTTTTTGACTTGGGCCGGTTTACTGGGCCTCTGATACTGGGCTCTGAATTTTTTTAAAAGAGGAGGTTGGGTTGGGTTGGGTTATGTTTTACATCACACTATCGGTGTGGGACTAAGTTTGTCCTAGTTGTCTGCTTGCTACATTAAGTTCACGAAAGGTTTCATTTTCATATTACAACTTATATTATTATATTAATATAATTAATTTCAGCTGCTTCACCCGTTTTTCTCGTATAATTTTTAACCTACAACGTTTTATAAAAATACGAATTTACTGTTGAGACGAACTTATTTTTCTCTACGTCTTGACCCAAGTTTCATAAAAATGGAGTAGGGCCAAATATAATATATTATATTACATTATCACTAAACGGTCTCTTATAATACTAATTAGTCGCCTGGATCTCATATTTCAAATAATCATGTTGTTCATCACTTGCTCGTTAACTAGCTTTAAATATATGAGTATCCATCTCACATGTTATTGGTTCATTTTACTAATCAATGAGCCGTTTCATTTACTAATAAATATGAACCAATCATATTTTATTTATATAACAAAAACGGGATGTTACATTTAGTGTCTCAATAATTATTATTATTTATTATAAAAAATGTAATATATATATATATATATAGTTAAAAAAATTAATTGAAAAATTTTGTGATGTTACAGTCTCACCTACTTTTGGAAACTTCGTCCCGAAGTTATTAAAAGTACAGGGTTGGGGATGATTAGGTAGAAATTAAGGCAGCTGTGGGTTGGGTTAAGGCACGACATAATAGAATAATTTGTTTCGAATAATTTGGATAAGAGGTTTGATATGTGTGAGTTTTAAGGGTTGGATTAGGTTCGTCTGAAGTAGTAAGGAGAATGAGAATCTAGTAAAACACTAAACTTAAGTTTTAGGAATCCTAAAAGAAATGCATTAGTTGATTGGCTATAAAAAGACTAAATGGACTACCAGGTAACTAGAGTTTGTAATTAGTTATCTACCGAAGACTTTGATAGAATTTCACACTACCTTAACGTACCTGTAAATTCATGATTACGTTCCGGACCGCAATCACCAATTTACCTTACATTAGGGTTTTGTGTCCTTCTATAACTCTACACCCACATGTAAAATAATGCAAATAACCTTGTGATTGGACCATATACAATGTATCCAAAAATAAGTCCAACTGTTGAGCAGGAAAAAGACTCCTACCAGTCAGTGAGTAAGAACCTCTACCGATTGTTAAGCAGGTGTGATAGCCTCTACCAGTCGTTGAGCAGGTTGTAGGGCCTCTACCGACTGTTGAGCAGGCATGATGACCTCTACCAATCGTTAAGTAGGTTATTTGGTACTCTACTAACTGTTGAGCAACTACTTCATCCTCTATCAGTAGTTTGATTAAGTGTACTAATAATTACACACATAAATTGCAAATTGATAATATGTACATGTAAGCAATAAAGTATCAAGTATAGCATGTGAGTTGTAATAGAGTTGTCCTAGACAATGTTAATTACTCTAAGTGCGATTATAACAAATAGTTCATATTCCATGATTTATAATATCAAATGTTCAAATATGGTAGATAATCGAGTCCTCGTGTATAACTAAGGATTAAGTTTGATGCAACACACAATCAAGTTTCAATAGTTTGGTTATCATGTGTAACTAGTTTTGAGAAGGTGAAAGATATGAGTCTAATTCTTGAGAGGATGGTGAAAAATCTTGAAGCAGAATCAAAGTTGTGAGAGATAGTGAATGTGAAGATAGTTGATAAAGAGCTTATTTTATAGTAAGGGGATTATGTGGCAATGTAAATTATGGGGTTTGGATCAAAGGTTAGAATCAAGTGTATGAGAAAACATGATTGCGGTATATGCTAAAAATTGTAAAAGTTTGAACAAGTTGAAAATGAGTAGTTGTCAATGGGGTATTTGGAGACTAAATCTTGTTCCTATGGATAAGAAGATTTTATTTTCAAAATTGATTTTGTACTTTATTGCAAAAGTCATTAAATAGTATAAACTAAGTGAGCTTTGATTAAAATATTCCTGTTAGTATGACATTAGGTTTTTTTTTTTTTTTTTTTTTTTTGAAGATCAAGGTGCCATTATATCGAAAAATATTTTAATTTAGTAATTAATTAAGTTTTGAGGACATCTGTTGACAAAATATGTATTTTCCATATTTTATAGGTGATGAACATTTGACAATATTATGAAATCTTTAGTGATGTGCTAAGGTAGGAGGTTATAGTTTAAAAGTATATAATATGTTGAGAAATAAAATAATATGATTTGGGTAGGGTGTTAAAAATATTTAAACAAGTGGCTAAGATGGTAAGGTGTGATCGTGAAATTCATATATGATTATGAAATGGGATTGATTTAAGCTGTAAAATTTTGAGATTTTAGAGCTTAGTTAAGGGAAGCGAGTGTAATCATTTATTCATTAATTAAAACGAATAAATGAAAACGTTAACTTATCAAAGCTTCTAGATTCTAATAACATAGTGAAGACATGCTTTAGCCTATAAGTGAACACTCATCCCGAGAATTCCCAGGTAGGCATCCGGGTCACTCGTTTGCTTGGGATTTATGCGCAATGCCAGTCCTAGACAGAAAACTCAGAATACAGGCGTTCACCCTTCCAGATTGCACGTGTTCGTTATTAAAATTTAGAACTTCGACGGGATCTTCAAGGCAGTTCAGGTTTGGACCTGAGGATTTTGTCCTATTAGTCTAAAGGTAAATCCAGCGATGGAGAGCAATCATCTAGTAGGGGTTAAAGTAGGGACAAGTAATAGGATGAAGATAGAAAATAGAAACAAGTAGAGTTGCAAGCAAGAGAAGCAAGTACTGGTTAAAATCCTACGGTTATAGACTAGATTATTTTTTTAATAACCTAATTCCCTATAACCATGGCTCTGATACCAATCTGTAACACCCCAACCGATGGCGGAATCATCGAGGTGTCACGTAGTGACGATTGTTCAAAAGCACATGGTACTAAAATGTAAATATATTATTGAATAATTTAAATTGTCTTACATAGATGAAATGGGAAAAATACAAAAGTCTGAACGAAACATGAAAATTTAAATAACTTATTAAAAGCAAGCACTAAAATCCAATGCTATGGACCTAAGATCAAACTTCACCTGAAACATGTACAAAATAAGTTTTGTCAACATATGAAATGTTGGTGAGCATTCCTAGTTTTAATACATATAGTAAGTTGGAAAATGTTATACAATTCAAATGCAAAGCTACAATGCGATTATGTAAACCATGTATCATACAAATGAGCGAAATCAATCATGTGACTGTATAATGTACTAACTGAACGGCGGTGTACTTATCCAATAAATGGATAATAACTTAACAATGACCATGGATTCTCCGATGAAAAAGGGGGAGAATCAAGCTAGGCGGGTTGTCAATCCAATAGCGCTATCCAATGTTAAGGTCGGCTTGTACAATGTTAATGATTTCACTAAGTACAAATGTATTCTACATGTAATGTCTAAACATAAAGCACGTTTGTAAGCAAATGCACATAGTACTAAATTTGTATTGTAAAAATGTGAACTTGTATTTGTAATTTGAATAAGTGTACATGTAACACCCCAAAACTAAATAAAAGCAAAAATGGGATAGAAAATACTCACTTTAATGATAGTATTGAATCCCTTGATATAGAATAAATGTGGCACAACGATTCCAAGTATACCCTAAGTTCAAGACAATGAAATAAGTGTTGGGAAAACTTAAAAGTCTAAGTTTTGTAGTCTATAAGTATTCTAGGGTTCCTAATTTGGGGATTGACAATCGTTTATTAATTGATTTAGAATAATTGTTAGTTAATTAATAAATAAAGAAATTAAGAAAATAAATAAATAAAAAGAATTTTCACAAAATCTTGATCAAGGTTGGTTGTACTAAAGTGTAATAGTGAGAAATAATTTTTATAAAATTATTTTCATAATTAAGTGTATATAATATAATATAACTTATAAATCAAAACATGTTAAAAATATTCAAAAATATTAAATTTCGTAACTTTTAGGTTATAAAATTATATTTCCGATCTAGATTAATAAAAATAATTTTCGTGAAATTTTGATGTAAAAATGATTAAAAACGGATTTATGATGAATTATTTATGAATTAAACAAGAATAATGGTTTAAAAATGATTAAATAATTATATTTAGAAACTAAAAATTTTAATATAGGATTTTAAGTTTTATGAGCTTAAAATAATTAGGATGGAATTTATAATGTTAGTTTGATATTTTTAATCATATAAAAGTTTAGAATTAAGTATGACATGTTAATAAACATTTAAAAGAAATAAACTTCTATATCAAAAGCAAATAATACCCTAGACCAGTTGGTGGGGTGGTTTAGTTAAGTGTGTGACCTGGCTGAGGAGTCGGGTTCGAATCGCTGCACCCGTTTTATTTTATCTATTTTTTTAGCCCAAATCTTATGCAAGAAAGAAAAACATTAAAAAGGTGGAGACAGGTCTCGAACCCAGGTACTAACCAAGCCAAAGCTTTAACACAGGCACTAACCACCAACTGATCCATTGACTCATTGCTGTTTAACAACATCTTTTAAATATTTTAAACATATTACACAAAGGTTCATCTTCCCCAATTAGACTCTAGAACCCTAGGTTATCAATCGAGCCAAAAACGCATCAGTATCCATAACAATTAGGGGGTTATAGATCGGAACATAGGCGTATTAACAAATAGGTAACTGAATTGGACTTACAAGGTTCGGGTATCCGAGAAAGCAAAGTCAGCATGAAAGTCAAGTAATTGTTTAATCGGCGTAATAGGCAAATATTAGAAGAATATGATGTTGGTAGTGTGTTTGTCGATTGTTTCTGAACGAATTGGATCCAACATTATATAATATTGTGATCAAAATGAAAACTCTTGAGGTTTGACCTTCTATGGTCAAAACCGCGTATAGTATGCTCAGATTGAGCTGGAAATTGTGACTAATTGGTTGGTTAAATGTGGAAAGGTTGTGTCAATCTTTAAACGGGATCAATTACGAATGTTTACCAAAAATTGAGCTTGATTACTCGGTCAAAGTCAAAGCCTTTGGTGGTTAAAGTGGGTTCCTGGTGTATCGAAAAGCAGCAGAGGGGGAAGAAAGGAATTTTTTGACTTGGGCCGGTTTACTAGGCCTCTGATACTGGGCTCCGAATTTTTTTTAAAAGAGGAGGTTGGGTTGGGTTATGTTTTACATCACACTATCGATGTGGGACTAAGTTTGTCCTAGTTGTCTGCTTGCTACATTAAGTTCACGCAAGGTTTCATTTTCATATTACAACTTATATTATTATATGACTGAATTACAAGTTTTGTCCTTTAACTTTGTACCCTTTTTCAATGGATGTCCTTTAACTTCAAAGTTGATTGGTTTTGTCCTTTAGCTATTAAAATCTTGCACGTTATGTCCTTTAGTGCTAACTCAGTTACTGTTTGTCGTTAAATTACATCACGTGCAAGGCACACGAGGCCACAACAGTAAAATCATCACCCCCCCTTTTATCCCCCCCCCCCCCCTATTATAACACAAGAACAACCCTTATATCAGACCATCTACTCACAATCCACCCTTTACGTTTCTCAAAATTGGAATTCAACACAATGGTCAGAGTAGCGAACGATGAACTGGAAGAAGGCTAGGTTATTCGAGAATCTATGACGGATGAAGACGTTATAGAGATATATGGTAAAGTTTAATTTTTTTTTACGACTGAAAACCCTAAAAATTTAGGGTTTTATTGTTTATAATTGTAACATTTCGTATTTGTACTTGTACGTTACATCACCATTATTAATAAAACGTCAAGTTCTATCGTTAATATTCGCATTTAATTATTTTTTCGCATTTGGGAAACCCTAATACCATAGATATTATATATATTATATGGATATATGTGGATAATTATCAAAAAATAAGGTGCTTGGGCCGGGAATCGAACCCGCACCCAAGACCGGCCCAAACAACACAACACTCATCAACCAGCTGGGCTAGCCTTGATATCTGTTTCAAATCAGGCGCGTTATAATTATATCAATTGTTTAATTCGTCACAGTTGACTTGGAAAGTCAACTGTGACAAACGACTCGCTATAATCATCAACATTAAACTCGTGATTACCTATTTTTGGTATCTTTACACGATTATCGGCCATCTATGACTAGGATACACGTTGATTATCATCCAATTGATACCTAAATTAACCAATTACGCGTTTGACATTCAATGTTGGTCAACTCTTGCCATTTCTTCGATCCAGTGTTTAACCCTATAAATTGATCATTCACGAGCCATCACTACTCGCCAATACTCCTCTCTTAACCTCCAATCTTCTTAATTACATTCTGTTCATTCTTCACGATCGTGTTTTTTACTAACTGGGTTGACCGATCAATCGAGCTCGAAACAACGTTGTAAGTACAATTATTTTAGTGGGATTTGTTCATCGGCATTCACACATCAATAGCCCTAAGATTAATTGGGCTATTGATGTGTGAATCAGACAATTGATAAAGCTAGGGTTCGTGATGTTTAAATTGGGGATAAACTGATTCTGCATTGTGTATTTATTTTAAATGAAACAGAAATAATCACAACCACTGGTCTGGACCAAGTGGTTGTGACTGATGCTAATTTCCCAAGCCACCTGGGTTCGAGTCCCGGCTGTGGCACCCCTTTTTCCTTATTTTCATTTTTAAAACAATCAAATCAATTATATATATATATATATATATATATATATATATATATATTATACATTTAATCTTATAAATTCGTTTTTAATTATTAAAACCCTTTTATAAATTCTAAAAAAATTATTTTTAACTAATCTGATATAAATGTTCCACCTACAATTTTTAGTTTTCTGAAATTAATTTATTTAATATTAATAATAATTAAATCAATTTTATTCTATTATATTTATAAAATTCCATTATAATATCAAAACAATTTTATAAATTTCCACAAAAATTATCCTGAGTTTGTATAATGATTAACTTTTCTGAAATGATTTTTAATTTTGAAAAATCATTTATTTCATATTTTTAATCAATTTTTGTTAGTTTTAATCATAATTAAATCATAATAAATTCAATTTTTGTTATTTTTGCACCAAAATTTTATACAATTTATTTCTGAATATTTAGAACAGAAATAAAAATTTTAAAATAATAATTCTTTAATTTTAGTATTTTTAAATATTAAAGTTAAATTTTGGCAATTTGTAATAAATAGAATTAATATTCTATTTTAAAGAAAATAATTTTATAAAAATTATTTTTATACTTCAAACACATTATTGTGAACATCCTAAATTCAAACTTTATAAAAAGACTTTCATTTATTTAATTATCAAATTTCCCTTTATTTATTAAACACTGGCTCCGAATTTTTTTTAAAAGAGGAGGTTGGGTTGGGTTATGTTTTACATCACACTATCGATGTGGGACTAAGTTTGTCCTAGTTGTCTGCTTGCTACATTAAATTCACGCAAGGTTTCATTTTCATATTACAACTTATATTATTATATGACTGAATTACAAGTTTTGTCCTTTAACTTTGTACCCTTTTTCAACGGATGTCCTTTAACTTCAAAGTTGATTGGTTTTGTCCTTTAGCTATTAAAATCTTGCACGTTATGTCCTTTAGTGCTAACTCAGTTACTGTTTGTCGTTAAATTACATCACGTGCAAGGCACACGAGGGCACAACAGTAAAATCATCACCCCCCCTTTTATTCCCCCCCCCCCCCCCTATTATAACACAAGAACAACCCTTATATCAGACCATCTACTCACAATCCACCCTTTACGTTTCTTGATGTGCTTAAAGTGGTTTAGTAAAAACTACTAAATTAACCTAAACTAGACACTCTAAGTTTTAAATTTATATCCTAAGACTCTCTAAACCTAAACCACACAACCGGCAAGTGTACCGGTCAGTGCAGTACAGCTAAAGTAAGTCCGAGTATCGAACCCACGAGACTCTAATGGAAAACGTAAACTAGACTCGATAACTTATCTACAAACTGACTTAAATTGTTTTGTTGCTTAAGGGGGGGTTTTCTAACAAACTAATAAAAATAAATAAAATAAAATAAAATAATTAAAGACACAAACTGGGAACTGGAACTGGGATCAGATGATGGGAAGGCACTACCTAGGCTAGAATCCTACACATGAATGATAAATTTCTAATGGCTATGGAACTGGTGTGGAACCGGGATCTTAAAATACTAAACATCAAGAATAAACTAGACACCCTCGACCCTTCTCAAGGGGAAACCCTAGAATATTGTTGTGCTGTTAAACCACCGGTTGAGAGGTTACCCTCACAGGCTTACCTACTCGAATCTTAAAGTACCCGCTAGACAGTCTACCTCACAGCGCGAAAGTCACAATACACCCGAAAGTGCAAGGGGTAACTACAATATTTCTGATAAGACTTGGCCTACAAGGAGTGCTAGGGAAACTAGGAAGATCTTCTCACAAAGCCTCTAGAACTAGCAATTTAACACCCTAGACAGACCAACAATCTCGCACCTCACAGCTATTGAGAATTGGTAGAACACTTAGAATTATCTAACTAACAATTACAACTCCTATGGATAACCTGCAGAAATTAACCATAAACTAGTCGCTAACACCCAGTCCGCAACCTAACCCGCATTCATACATGAAAGACATTCACAAAAACGCGAGTGGAGTTTATAAAAGTTATTTAAATAAAACTAAATACGCATACACATCAAACCAGAAAATAAAAACTTCTTTACTTTAAAATTCACCCACAACCAAAAGTTCCAAAACCCAAAAGAAAATAAATCAAACAAGCGTATTCATCATCGCCTAGGTAGTTCAAGGTTTAGCCAATAAAAGTCATGAAAGAATCAAAACAATAGAAACAGATAATATTCATGGCGTTCACAACGGGTTTGAATAAATAAATAATGAATAAATAGATTAGAACCGACCCGTGCTGGCACCTATGCCTCAACCCTTTGATCCCTTTCTCTTGATTCCTTTGAGGCTGCCCTGTTCCTCTCTCTTGATGTCCTTCGTAAAATAATATTGCTCCGCCTCTTATGTCCCTTCGTCAATTGTGGCAGTCTCCCTTATAATATTAATGTCCCCCCAATTATATTATGCGGCACCCCCTTGATATAATTGTTGTCCCTTTGAATAAATAGGGATTCTTGTTTTAGGGCTTTGGGCCTTCTTAATTGCTTCTGCTACTGTCCACCTCTTCCAAACATGTGACTAAAGTCACATAGTTGTTTTTTTTTTTGCTTCGGCCCAAACATGTGACTACATAATTGTTTTTTTTTTCTTTTTATTATTTATTATTATTAATAAACTATTAATATTATTATTATTATTATTGTTATTTAATATATATAGTATTCTAGCTCTGTGCACTCGACTGGGTGTTCTTGGCTTGACCAAAATTGCTCGTTTACGCTCCAACGTCCATTCGAACACCTACCAAAATATAAAATAAATACATAAGTACTAAAAACGACGCAAAACTAATAAAAATCTATAAAAACCTATACTAAATAAATTAGACCGGTACAAGCCTAAAACTAATAAAAATATTATTTAAACGACTCGAAAATTATATAAACTTTACACTGGAAATAGATGTATTTTACAATACATCATTTCTCAAAATTGGAATTCAACACAATGGTCAGAGTAGCGAACGATGAACTGGAAGAAGGCTGGGTTATTCGAGAATCTATGACGGATGAAGACGTTATAGAGATATATGGTAAAGTTTAATTTTTTTTTACGACTGAAAACCCTAAAAATTTAGGGTTTTATTGTTTATAATTGTAACATTTCGTATTTGTACTTGTACGTTACATCACCATTATTAATAAAACGTCAAGTTCTATCGTTAATATTCGCATTTAATTATTTTTTCGCATTTGGGAAACCCTAATACCATAGATATTATATATATTATATGGATATATGTGGATAATTATCAAAAAATAAGGTGCTTGGGCCGGGAATCGAACCCGCGCCCAAGACCGGCCCAAACAACACAACACTCATCAACCAGCTGGGCTAGCCTTGATATCTGTTTCAAATCAGGCGCGTTATAATTATATCAATTGTTTAATTCGTCACAGTTGACTTGGAAAGTCAACTGTGACAAATGACTCGCTATAATCATCAACATTAAACTCGTGATTACCTATTTTTGGTATCTTTACACGATTATCGGCCATCTATGACTAGGATACACGTTGATTATCATCCAATTGATACCTAAATTAACCAATTACGCGTTTGACATTCAATGTTGGTCAACTCTTGCCATTTCTTCGATCCAGTGTTTAACCCTATAAATTGATCATTCACGAGCCATCACTACTCGCCAATACTCCTCTCTTAACCTCCAATCTTCTTAATTACATTCTGTTCATTCTTCACGATCGTGTTTTTTACTAACTGGGTTGACCGATCAATCGAGCTCGAAACAACGTTGTAAGTACAATTATTTTAGTGGGATTTGTTCATCGGCATTCACACATCAATAGCCCTAAGATTAATTGGGCTATTGATGTGTGAATCAGACAATTGATAAAGCTAGGGTTCGTGATGTTTAAATTGGGGATAAACTGATTCTGCATTGTGTATTTATTTTAAATGAAACAGAAATAATCACAACCACTGGTCTGGACCAAGTGGTTGTGACTGATGCTAATTTCCCAAGCCACCTGGGTTCGAGTCCCGGCTGTGGCACCCCTTTTTCCTTATTTTCATTTTTAAAACAATCAAAATTATATATATATATATATATATATATATATATATTATGCATTTAATCTTATAAATTCGTTTTTAATTATTAAAACCCTTTTATAAATTCTAAAAAAATTATTTTTAACTAATCTGATATAAATGTTCCACCTACAATTTTTAGTTTTCTGAAATTAATTTATTTAATATTAATAATAATTAAATCAATTTTATTCTATTATATTTATAAAATTCCATTATAATATCAAAACAATTTTATAAATTTCCACAAAAATTATCCTGAGTTTGTATAATGATTAACTTTTCTGAAATGATTTTTAATTCTGAAAAATCATTTATTTCATATTTTTAATCAATTTTTGTTAGTTTTAATCATAATTAAATCATAATAAATTCAATTTTTGTTATTTTTGCACCAAAATTTTATACAATTTATTTCTGAATATTTAGAACAGAAATATAAATTTTAAAATAATAATTCTTTAATTTTAGTATTTTTAAATATTAAAGTTAAATTTTGGCAATTTGTAATAAATAGAATTAATATTCTATTTTAAAGAAAATAATTTTATAAAAATTATTTTTATACTTCAAACACATTATTGTGAACATCCTAAATTCAAACTTTATAAAAAGACTTTCATTTATTTAATTATCAAATTTCCCTTTATTTATTAAAACATTTTATTATAAATTCAACAAATGGATATCCCCAAATCGAAACCCTAGAATATACTTGTAGACTAGATAGACTTAGACTTATTTGTTGCCTTATACATAGGGTAATACTTGGCAATCTAGTGGGCTACACTCATACTATTCCTCAATACCTAATACTATACCAAGGTGAGTTTACGTAACCATGTTTATGCGATTCTTTATACTTGCAACATTTTAAGCAATTCAACATGCATGTCTAGTTGTAAACTTTATTGCCTCATGAATTAGACTACAACAGTTTCAACGAGTTTCAACGAGTTTCAACATTACATAATCATTAGCTATAGCCAAGCCGGCGATACTCAATAATAGATCTATTGGGTTGACAACCCCACCCGGATACGCGTACCTCCTACATAGGTAGTGTGGGTGATTGTTATCGTTCCAACATATTACTATGGTGAACTGTAGATGACGGGATGGACCTAAACTAGTCGGAGGTTTGATTATGTCGATTCAACATATTATGCTATTTCATGTAGACTTAAACTTACGATAGACATATGAATTGCTAAACTTTTATACTTAAACTATATGCTTAACATGGATTATGTATTCTCACCAACTTCTAGTTGACCCCCCCCCCCCCCATTTTTACAACTCAACAGGAAATAATGATGCATGAAGACTAGAGTATTTCCATGAAGATAATTTGAAGTCTATGCTTGCTTGATCTTTTGTGATGTATTAGATTTCCACATTTAAAACTCATTATGTATTTCTACTTTTGGATATTTGCACTTTAAATTTATTTCAATTAAAATTGGTTACCATGTGCTACTGTATACTCATTCTGACGTGATACCTCGATGTTTCCGCCATCGGTTGGGGTGTTACACCCCAGGAAAATCCCACATCGGCCGTGGCCTAGAGAGATCCTTGGTTCATAAGTAATGTCTTGCCTCTTAAATCACCAACGCGTTTTGGGGCTTAATGTTAGTGGATGAGAGGAGAACTCCACAGTTAAGCGTGCTCAGGTGGGAGAAATTCCAGGATGGGTGACCTCCTGGGAAGTCTCCACCAGGGCACCCAAAAACAAATCCGTGAGCTCTGGATGGACAAAGCGGACAATATTGGTGGTGAGAGGGGCGGGGTGTTACAAATGGTATCAGAGCCACTCCTGTGCCGTTCGAGAAGGTGGGTGCAAACCTCATCAGGGACGATGAGACTCTAACAGGGGGTGGATGTGACACCCCTGGAAAATCCCACATCGGCCGTGGCCAGGAGAGATCCTTGGTTCATAAGTAATGTCTTGCCTCTTAAATCACCAACGCGTTTTGGGGCTTAATGTTAGTGGATGAGAGGAGAACTCCACAGTTAAGCGTGCTCAGGTGGGAGAAATTCCAGGATGGGTGACCTCCTGGGAAGTCTCCACCAGGGCACCCAAAAACAAATCCGTGAGCTCTGGATGGACAAAGCGGACAATATTGGTGGTGAGAGGGGCGTGGTGTTACAATAATGTTGATTATTGATGTTGATTATTTACATTATGCAAATTGTTATCCGAATCTGTTCACCATTATCTTGCATTATAGTGGTAGGCTAACATCTCCTCCAGGCTGTAGATATGTGGCAGGTAAGGTTGAATATGTGGACTTGATAGATATTGATCAGTTTTCTATTCACGAGGTGGGTCTGATGATGGATTTGTTAGGATATAATGGAACTCACGCAATGTATTACATGTATTTATATCCTGGAAAAAATTTAGATAATGGTCTTGAGGATCTAAGTAGTGATCAGGATTGTCGGGATTTGGCTAAGCATATTGAAATGCATAAGTTCATAGATGTTTATGTTACACATGGGTTAACTAACATTAAAGAACTGCTTTTATCACCAACAAAGTTCAAATCTACTCTTACAATAGAGGAAATTGATGAACCTGGCCCATATGCACTTGTGCCCTCAAAGCTAATGTTTAGCCAAGTTGAGGACAATCTAAATTTGGTGAACAGAGGGGAACAGAGTGGCATTCATGAAGGTTTTATGAGGGCCAGTCAAGAATCAAGTAAGGTTCATGACATGTTTAGCCAGGTTAATGATCACTTGTTTGAAGAGAATGTTGATGAAACAGTCAAAACTGATAATGTTGAAGAAAAAAACAATGCTGAAGAGATGGATGAGGATGGTAGTGACACAGTCAACACTGATGATGTTGAAGAAGTAAACAAGGCTGAAGAGATGGATGAGGATGATAGTGACAGTGATTATATTGTGGATGCTGACAACACTATTGATGAACCTGATGTGGACATGTCTGATTATAGGATGCATATTGATCCAGAAGTTGAGGACAACTTATCAAATGAACCAAAGGGTGACTCAGAATTGGATGTCATTGACAATGAAAGGTTTGATAGTGGGTCTGAATCATATGATAATGAGACAAGCTTAATGAAGAAACATTTACATAAACTCAGAAGGGCAAGTGAGAATCTAGCTAACTTTGCTGTTGGCCAGATATTTGGAACCAAGCAAGAAGCAAAGCAGCTAATAAAGAAGCATGCTGTGGAAACTAGAAGGGTTATCAAGGTTATTAAAGATGATAAAGAAAGGGTCAGGGCAGTTTGTCAAGGTTCACAGCCAGATTTTGATGTTGATGACACTGGTGTCTACATTGCTAGCCAACCCAAACAGAGGGCTGAAAAGTTGGCCACTAAATTGAAAGAAACAAAAGATAAAAGAAAAGTTAAGGGGCCAAGTGTTAATAAAACAGAAGTTAAGGGGCCTGTTGTTAAAAAGAAAAAACCACAGGGACCAAAAAAGACAGGTGAAACAGTAAATGTAGGTGGGAGGGGCAAAAGGACAAATCCACATTTATATCAATGCCCTTGGACCATCCTGGTTTCAAAAGACAAGGACACAGAATCTTGGGTGGTTAGAACTTTAAACACCAACCACACCTGTCTTCAAACAAGAAAGATCTATGCTTGTACATCTAAGTTCTTATCTCAAGAAATGTTAGAGCAGATAGAAGAGAACCCAGATATCCCTGTTAGAGCAGTACAAGAACAGTTTCAAAGAAAGTACCAACTTGGGGTTTCAAGAATGAAAGCATACAGGGCTAAGATTAGGGCTAAGAAGCACCTTGAAGGAGACTATGCAGAACAGTGTTGGGTGTGATTGAAAGATGTGATGGATTGTTGACACCATGGGCCACTGAACAGTTTGAAGAAATCAAGAAGGATGCTACACACTACCATGTTCAATGGAATGGGGGAGATCAATATGAGGTTAGTGGTAAACCAAATCATGCAAGGGTTGTCAATTTGGCTAAGAGGACATGTAGTTGCAGAGGATGGGAAATAACTGGTATGTCATTGAAATTAATTTGTTTTGTTTGACTGTGTATGCATTTTCTGTTAGTATAATAAATTGCATATTATTGTTATCAGGTATGCCATGCAGACATGCTGTGGCTTCAATTTGGGTCAAGGCTGCTAATGGTGGAAGGGTAGGAGCTTTGGAAAGCTGGGTTGATCCAATATACACAATGGATAGGTGGAAGTCAGTGTACTCATTCAAGATCAATCCTATCAATGGAAGGGATATGTGGCCCAAGAATCCAGCTTAGACACTTATTGTACCTCCAAAACATCATGTCCAAGTTGGAAGACCAAAGAAGGCAAGAAAGAGGTCTGATGTTGAATTGGATGACATGAAGTTGACTGGAAAGTTGTCAAGGAAGAACACTCACATGACCTGTGGCAAATGTGGGGACCAGGGACACAATTCTAGGACATGCAAGGGGAAGGCCCAGGTTAAAGACAAGACATGCAAGGGGAAGGCTCAGGTTAAAGATAAGAAAGGGAAGAAGGCTGCAAAAGCTTAGTTGGTTGTGTTAATGCATGTTTATTATGTAGGTTATGAAACTTTGGTATTTTGGTTTAAACTATGGTTATTATGTAGGTTTTGAACAAACTGGTTTGTATTTTGGTTGGTTGTTCTATGTAACAAACCTTATGTATGGGTATTTTGGTCATATGTTTGTAATGGGTCAGGTATGTGTTATTTTAATGCTGTCTTATATGTTTGCAGTCATATGTTTCTGATTTGCAGTCTCATATGTTTGGTCATATGTTTGTATGGGTATTTTGGTCATATGTTTGTAATGGGTCAAGTATCTGATTTGCAGTTTGAAGGAAAATGCAGTCTCATGGTTTGCAGTCATATGTTTGTAATGGGTCAAGGTTGTAATCAGTTGTAATGGGTCAAAATGTCCACAAAAACATAACATATTGGTGGACATTTGGTCAAGGTTGTAATCAGTTGTAATGGTCAGTTGTAATGGTCAGTTGGTGTTTGTTCTTAAATGGGTCAAAACAAAACATGCATTTGGTCACTTGTAATGGTCCCTTTATGTTTACAAAACAACAATTCAAAATGGGTCAAATACAAAATAAATTATCCAACTAATTGTGCATTTTTTTCACTTTTTATGCATCAAAACCACAATTACATTATACAAACCAGATACATTACACACTAACAACATTAATACATTACATTAGACCATTACACTAACTGAAGATCATATAAGACACAAAACAGATCCAACTGATAAGCAACACCTTCTTCATAATCTTCCTTTTAGCTTCACTGTCTGTCAATTTTTGCTCGAGAACCTTGTTTGACACTTCAAGCTCCTGATTCGTTGACTCCAACTGGTTCTTAGCCCTAATCAAACCGGGAATAGTTTCTGTGCAAGTTTGACATCTGTTTTTCTCAACCCAGCCAATGAATCCACATTTTCGTCCCTAACAACAACGAATCAACCTGTTAATTTCAAAAATCAAGGTACTTCACGAATCAGCCCGTTTGTCATCAGAATAACTAACCTGATTACAAGCATAGAATCGTCGACCTGGGTTTTTATCGGTCCATGATGTGAGGATGACTGCTTCCCTTCCACATCGACAATAAACCATTTTGATTTTGAGGATTTGGAACCCTAGCTTCGATCTTCAGATAGCAATTGGGAAATTAGGGTTCTTGTGTTATAATAGGGGGGAAATAAAAGGGGGGTGATGATTTTACTGTTGTGCCCTCGTGTGCCTTGCACGTGATGTAATTTAACGACAAAAAGTAACTGAGTTAGCACTAAAGGACATAACGTGCAAGATTTTAATAGCTAAAGGACAAAACCAATCAACTTTGAAGTTAAAGGACATCCGTTGAAAAAGGGTACAAAGTTAAAGGACAAAACATGTAATTCAGTCTTATTATATTAATATAATTAATTTCAGCTGCTTCACTCGTTTTTCTCGTATAACTTTTAGCCTACAACGTTTTATAAAAATACGAATTTACTGTTGAGACGAACTTATTTTTCTCTACGTTTTGACCCAAGTTTCATAAAAATGGAGTAGGGCCAAATATAATATATTATATTATATTATCACTAAACGGTCTCTTATAATACTATTTAGTTGCCTGGATCTCATACTTCAAATAATCATGTTGTTCACCACTTGCTCGTTAACTAGCTTTAAATATACGAGTATCCATCTCACATGTTATTGGTTCATTTTACTAATCAATGAGCCGTTTCATTTACTAATAAATATGAACCAATCATATTTTATTTATATAACAAAAACGGGATGTTACATTTAGTGTCTCAATAATTATTATTATTTATTATAAAAAAATGTAATATATATATATATATATAGTTAAAAAAATTAATTGAAAAATTTTGTGATGTTACACTAACCACATGTAAGCTTTCCAAAGTTTTCTAGTTTAGGAGGGTTTCTCATAGATACTTATACTGTATATATATATATATATATATATATATATATATATATATATATATATAAAGACTAAGGGTATGGATCCTAAGAGAACCAACTCTTATTTAAGAACTGATAGAATCATTCTGGACCACACATTTCTTATAAAGGCAAAAAATAATAATTTTTTTGTTTAATCGCATGTTTTTATGCAAGATTTTTTTTTCATTTATACATATGTGTATATTGAGGAAAAAAATTTTAAAAAAATTATTCCTTAATAAAAAGCAATGATTAAAGCAAAAAACAAATTTCTTTTGCCTTAGAGAAATGTGTGGTTCAGAATAGTTCTCAATTTGGCCAAAGGTTCTCATTTGAACCAATTCCTATAAACCAAAACCCTTAATTTTACCTATCATTTTTTGTTAAGTACAAAACTTTATAAAAATTAAGGGACATTTTTTTTAAAAAAAAAAGCACTTTTTTTTAATGTTTATGACTCAACCAACAGCTAAAAAATAGACGCATTCTCGAATCCTCACACTTAGAATGACACATTGCCCTCAATGTGCTCTAGGAAGCATCGCAAACAAAAAAAGAAATAAAAATGCAAAAAATAAATAATGGAACGGACTCCCCTAGTGAAAGCATGCAAAAGCGTGTCCGTCCAAGCATGCACGGTTGTTTTGTTCGCCGCTGGAATCATAACCTGCAAAAATTAAAACTAAAAAGAAAACAAAAGTAAAAATACTCATGAAAGGAGATTGAGTATGGGCAGGGAAAATCCATCAATGAATATGGTGCAAGGCAGTCACACAAAATTCTACACTACCTACTTGCACAAATGTGGCCTATAGTTTATGGGCTGAAATCGATGCAATCATACTTCAATGGATATATGGGATGCATGCAGATGATTTACCAGTTTGGGTTCTTGAAGATGGCTTATTAGGCCCCTACTGCATGTATCCTATGGGCGAATCCATTGTCGGAGATGATGCATTAAACGCTACAAATTGTAAGTGCATTATTCATGTATGTCCCCAGCTAGTGATCCAATACTGAATGTCGAAGGTTCAGATAATCAGAAAAAAACGACCAAGACTTTAGCTTGAAGATACATTCGACCTGTCGGATGTTCGAATGTAGTTTGTATTTGGTCGAATGAAGATTGATTGGAGTAGAAGGCTTCATTCGAACCCTTAAAGGGTTGAATGAACACCTTCGACCACATGAAAGGGTCGAATGTGGAAAGGTTCCACATTCGACCTAATCATAAGGGCGAAGGTGGAAATATATATAAAGGGAAAAGTTTGTAATTTTTAGAGAGAGTTATCATTTGGAGCTTTTCCTAGTTTGTGTCTGTGTGATATTCTCTGTATTAGGTCTAGTATTTCATGTGTAATATTCTTGATAATTGATCTACTACACGAGTAAAGTTATGGAAATTGCTCGGTGATTCGTTATCTGTTTTTATCACGATCGATTACGTTTATTTCTGAATCATTTTTGTAGATGCATTTTGTGCGACTAATGCTTTGGATTACATTTAACATATGTTAGTGTTATTGGTCATTTGGTCGAAGGAGGAATAATATGGGCGAATGAGAGTTTCTGAATCGGCGAAGGTGAGTTAAAGGTGCGAAGGAGAGAAGGAGGTCGAAGGTAGTTTAGATGTTAATGTATTGCTTGGTTCGACCATAATGATTGGGCGAACCTGCACATTCGACCAAGCAAAGTAGGCGAATGTGCAGGCCTATATAAAGGTCAAGTTCATTTTGAAAGTAAGTTTTTGTCATTTTTTTGTTTCCCTCCTGTTTGAGTCTCTCCCTAGGGTTTTGTGTAAACTTAATTCACGTCTTGTTTTGATTGTAAAGCTTATTATAACGTGTAATTGAGTTTGTTTATGAACGAAATGAAGCTTTTAAAGATGATTTCTGCATTTTGTTAGTATTGTTATCATTTTGTGATTGATTCAGGGATTCCGCACCTGAATCAAAATTGTTTGATCATTATCTTTGTAGATTTGACGATCCTACGCGCATACAAAGTGGTATCAGAGCCATATGGATCAAACAACCACAAACTGATAATTTTACAGCTGATTTGGACCCTATTTTGATCAAAAATGTTCTGTTTTCATTGATAAAACTGAATTGCTGATAATTTGATTGATTAGAGCTTGTTTTCATGGATAAAATGCATAATTCTCTTTGATAAACTTGTTCCAAATCAAATCTGAAGCAAAACCTGATTAGAATCATCAAATTCTTTCAACTTTTGAAAATTTTGATCAAAATTAACTGATTTTCAAAGAATAACCGTTTTTGAAAGTGCAGGGTCGAACCTAGGGAGAATGGTCGAACGGGTGTGTTAATTTGGTCGAACCAAGGAATTTTTGGTCGAAGGTAGTGTTTTAGCTGGTCGAATCTAGAGTTTGTTAGAATATTGTTGTACATTCGACCATAGTTGTCTCATTCGACCATTCAGGCAGTCGAGGTGAAATCAAACGGTCGAAAGAGGGTGTAAAGGGTTGAAAGTGATTAGTGTTTGTTGTATTCCTCATTCGTATCTATTCAAACGGTCGAAGGAGAATATTTTGGCTCATTCGACCACTCGCTACATACGAAGGTAGAGTCTGTTAATAAACTTTTCTAATCTTTTCGTGTTAAATCATTTTCAGATCAAGATGTGGAACTTTCCTACTACACCACGACCTAACACGACACCACAACAGCAGACAACCATGGATCCTTGGTCGGTTGCTGCCCAAAAGTCTAGTCAACCATCACAACCAATCAATTATATGGCTATGACTAGTACTATTCCCCAACATGTTGCACAACCACAACCACAACCGGTGGCTGATTATTGGGGAGTGGCAGCGGCAGCGGTTCACTCACAGACGACTAATGCCATATCAACTCTTATCCAAGACTTGTCATCGGGGAGTGGAAACCGTCCACCTAAGCTTATGGAGATGGTTGATTACAACACGTGGAAAACCAAATTCAAGATCCATCTGGAGGGAATGGGTTTAGAGGGAACTGAGGCGTGGCAGATGATTGTGAAGGGCTATGTTGCTCCGATCTTGGAGAACACGGGAGAGCCTATTCCATTGGAAAATCTTGCAGATGATGAAAAGAAGAAATTTGCTATTGAGAAGAAGGCGTTTTCTCAATTGTCTCAAGCTATCAATACTGATTTGTTGCATCAGTTTGGTTCTTGCACAACTTCTAAACAGTTGTGGGACATGTTGAAGAACAGGCATGATGGAAATGAGAAGACTAGGAAGCTAAGAATGGAAGAGCTTCAGAAAGAGTTTGAGAATTTCAGTTACATGGGTAACAAGACGTTGAAAGAGTTGGTACCAAGGTATTGCCACTTACTCACAGAGCTTTCAAGCTATGAGATAAGCATACCTATGTCTGAATTGGTGGACAAGTTTGCCGATGCATTGCCACCGTATTGGAACCAACATATTGAGGTGTTAAAAGAAAAGGATGCGTACCAGTATTGGACTATCAATGAGTTCATTCAGAAACTGGAAAACAAGGAGATGGAGGAAAAGAGGAAAGCTAAAAGAGCTCAAATTCCTCAGAATCCGGAATTGTATCTTGGTGGTACATCTTCTTCCCATTCTACTTCCAGTTCTACTTCTAATGTTGCTCTACACATCGTGTGCGTATCTAACATTGTTGAACCACCCAAAACACCAATCAATTACCTTGCTCAAACATCTTCATATACCTCACCATCATATCCAACAAATACTTACATTCCACCATTTTCACCCATGCAACAAGCAGCATGTTACTCTGCTAGCCAACCTCAACAACAACCATACAATCCTCAAATGAACCAGATGAAAATTAACCAAAGCCAAACTAACCAAAGCCCGATTGTGTTGGAGACATCAAATCTAAACAATGTTACTGTTGAGATTGCTCAACAATATGTAGCATTAGTTTCAGCAATGATAGCATCGTACAATGGATTGGTTGCTAGTCAAATTGGGAATAACAACTTGACCAATGAGGAATACGCACAGATTGACAAGGAAGAAATGGAACTCATGGATATTCAGTGGGCTTTTGCAAGTATCATGAGAAGAGCCACTGATTTTATTCAAAAGACTGGGAGAACTGATCTTTTTACTTCTCCAAACACCACTTATGGCTTCAACAAAGCCAAAGTCACTTGTTTTAACTGTGGTGAGAAAGGTCATTTCAAAAGAGAGTGCACACAACCAACACAACAAGGTAATAGAAATCCATTCAACTCTAACTACCAAAACCGACAAACCCAAAATCAGGTTTCATACCAAAGTCCCAACATTTCAAGTTTTCAACTTCAAAACAACTATCAAAACCGTCAAAATACCCAACAAAATAACAATGCTAGACAATCCACAACACAAAATCAAACACAACAGAACTCAAACCGAACAATCATTCCCATTTCTACACCAAACACACAAACCCAAACCGAGAATCCAAATCAAGCTTTGGTGATACAAAAGGATGAGGGTTTTGATTGGACCGGTATGCAGTTAGGTGTTGAAGAAATTACAACTGGTAATGTGGCTTGTGTGGCACAACAAATGAATTTGGATGAGCCAGTAGAGGTTGAAGAAGAAATTGTGACTAAGAAGATGACTGAGTTGAAGATTGAGGAGTTGAATGAAGAGATGAATGCTGATTTTGAAGAGAAGAAGTCTGGGATGATTCTTGATTCAGTTGTTGATATTCCAGAGCAGTTTGATTCTACTTATTCTGATGAGGAGAGTGAGTCTGATTCTGAATCTAGTGTTAACTCACTGGATGATGACATTGATCAGTTGCTTGCTGAAGCTGACTTTTTGATGACCCGAAAATCATGCATAGTGGATGATGCTTGTACCAGGATTGATTACTGCAAGTTTTTCGCTGGGAAGGAAGCACACTTTGCATTGATGGCCATGACAAAACCCCCAAAACAGGTAAGTACTGAATCTGGTGTTAATTCAAATTCAAATTGTGTTAAACATTGCAAAGCTTGTGATAAATTGACAGATGAGAATAAGCAACTCAAGGTTCAACTTGAGAGTGCAAAAATCAACTGTCAATCATATCAAAAAGAAGCAAAAGAGTTTAACAGAGTACTTGATGGTTATAAGAAAGACGTGTCAGAATTGAAAAAGACTTTGTCTCTAAAACAAATGGCCATAAATAACAATATCAATGATTTAGAAAACACAAAACTTGAAATGGCCACCATCAAGTGCTTTGCAGAAAAAGTAAAAAAAAAAGCTTGAGAGTTATAAGCATATCGCTTATGTTGTTGACCACATAATAGAAGAGCCTTCACAGTCTAGTAGTGCAAACTACAAAGCTGTCCCAGCTCCGGTGTTGTTTGAAAACCATAATTTGCACTCAATAGCACCGGAGAGCTCAGTTAAATCTGACTCTACATTGGATGATGAGTCAAACACATCTAGTGTGGGAGACCCTTATTCTGATGTTAGACCTGTTCTGGGAAATAATGATGGTGTAGTTGCTGCTGATGATTCTGATGAAGAGGATGAACAGTCTAGGAAGATTTCTGAAAAGGTGTGTGATATTCCTGATGAAAATCACATAATCACTACTGAACCTGTTTCACTATCTCAGATTGTCCATCCCATGGCTAACGCTCATAGAAAGAATCAATCAGTTAAGCCTGTTAAAGTTGAGAAGAAAGTTGAAAAGAAAATTGAAAAGAAAAATGAAAAGAAAATTGAAAAGTCAAATGAAAAGGAAAATGAATTTTGCGATAAACCTGTTAAAGTTTTCTATCGGATGCAAGGATCTGATAATATCATTTCTGATGAAGAATATCCAATCCAATTTGCAAATTATTCAAAAATTGAAAAGATCTAGCAGGAAAGTACCATTTGGTTCCCGAAACATGAGCGAACAAATGATATACCTCCAGCAATCTTAAAGAAAATTCATTTGGATATTCCTAAAGAACCAAAGGTCCATGTCACACAATTTATTAAACCAAAAGAGAAGTCAAATGGTTTTCTTGAGCCGACTTACTCAAAGGACCCAGCTCCTGAGAGTTTGAGAAGAAGGTGTATGGATGATCAATATCCTATCACCAGTTATTCAAAGTCGAACGCCAAGAATAATTTTGAAGAGTACCGTGCGTGTTTTAAGTGCGGGGAGAGAGGGCATTTACTTGTCGACTGCCCGAACGTAAGACACAAGAGGCATGAGGTGGAGATGAAGCAGAAGTATGAATGTCCGGTCGATAATCATTGTTATCCACAGAGACGATTTGTCTCTCAACCAGCACCTTTTTATAACCAAAACAATTATTTCAAAAGGAGGGAAAATCGTCCGATGACATATGATCGCCGCAACCGGATAGCCACTGAGAAACCATTTAAGAAACCAGTGGTGAACGCAACTGTTGAAAACAAAAAGGTTCCTGTTAAACCTAATGTCAAGCCAACAGTTGGACCTGTCTCTGTTAAATCAGAGAAGGTAACCAAGAAAGTTTCATTCAAAGAAGAAGTAAAGAACCCGGCTGAGATTCCAAAATCTCAAGTCCGGATCTTGAAACGGTCTGAACAATCTTGGTCACCAAAGGGTTCTGAAGGTGCTTCAACTTCACAACAAAATGTGAAACCAGAGAATGAAAAAGGTTTGTGTGATCAGAAAAAGGTTGATAAAAATCAAAATGTTTGTGAGAAATCTGAATCTTTGAAACAAAATGTTCAAAGACCAAACAGGCTTGGGTCCCCCGAAAAATCTAACTTCTTTACTTGATATGTGCAGGGAGCTTCAACTGGCCCTGTGAGCAGTCTTTGGATTGTTGACAGTGGAGCTTCTAGTCACATGACAGGGGATCTTTCACTACTTTTTGATATTAGAAACATCAATGGAGGTTATGTAGCGTTTGCAGGAAACAAGGGAGGTTATATTACCATGGAGGGTAGTGTGAGCAATGGAATAGTGAGCTTCGAGAGAATATCTTATGTGAAGCAAATCGATTACAATCTGCTCAGTGTCAGTCAGATATGTGACAAACAATTTTCTGTTTACTTTGACGATAAATCTTGCTATATACTCAAGCCGAGTTTTGAGTTACCGAAAGAGTGGGTGAGGTTAAAGGCGCCGAGAGTGAACAACTTGTACATTCTCGATATGTCAAAAGCTATGACCACTCAAGGCCAAGTCACGTGTTTTCTCTCCAAGGCTACAGAAAAAGAATCAATTATGTGGCATAGGAGAATGGGACACATTCACCTAAGAAAGATGAATCAATTGGTGAAGAATGAACTTGTCACAGGCGTGAATGTTAAACATTTTCACTTAAATGACAAGTGTGTGAGTTGTAAGAAGGGTAAGCAGCACAAACAATCCCATAGGCCAAAGAAAGTCAATTCTGTTGAACTGCCACTTGAATGTTTTCACATGGATCTGTTTGGGCCGGTCAAGCGTAAGAGTCATGCTGGGGAATTGTACTGTCTTCTGCTGACTGATGATTTTTCAAGATTTTCATGGGTTATGTGCTTACACCGAAAGAGCGACACGTTTGATAATTTGAAAGTTCTGTTCACTCGACTGGAAAATATCTATGGTCTCAAGATCAAGAGGATTAGGAGTGACAATGGGACGAAGTTTAAAAATGCACAGATGGACGATCTTTGTGAAAAAAAGGTATTCATCATGAATACAGTGCTCCGTATACCCCACAACAGAACGGTGTCGCTGAACGCAAAAACAGGACTCTAATTGAAACGGCGAGAACAATGCTTGCGGACTCAAATCTTCCAGTAATGTTCTGGAACGAAGCAATTTACACGGCTTGTTATACTCTTAATCGTGTTTTAACGGTGAAAAAGTTTTGCAAAACTTCTTATGAGCTGTTGAATCGTCGAAAGCCGAATTTAGAGTATCTAGAACCGTTTGGAGCTCCTTGTACTATGCTTAATCCATCTGAGAAGTTCGCACCGAAGGCTGAGGAAGGATACTTTGTTGGATATGCAACCCCGCTTAAACGGGTATTCAACAAAAGGACTCGTCAAGTCGAGGAGTGGGCTAACGTTGAAGTGCAACGGTATACTTAGAATTTACAGGGAAGCGGTCCAGACTGGATGTTTGATTACAAAGATTTCTTTGAATCATTCAACCTAGATAGTTTGGTTGAAGAAGTTGTATTACGTTTATATTACGAGGTCGAAAACGCAGTGACATCACCGTTGGTGCGTCCGATCACCGTGAATCCCCAAGCAGCTTCTAATGATACCAATGTTCCTGTCGTTGAAGAAGAGGTATTCCAAGAAGCTTCCACAACGTTGAATTCATCAGAATCAGAAGATGACAACGATGAGGTTACAAGTGAAGCTATCTTAGATCATGCTACAGAGACACCACCAGTGAACCCAAATACAAATGGTGCTTCATCATCGAATGTGGGTAATGATCTGGTTTCTGCAGAGAATTTAACTACTCAGACGGGAGTCCAAGTACCAGATTATCCGGAATCTTGGATACATCGAATTCACCTGATCGAGCAGGTTATTGGTGATCCTGGTTGCAGTGTGATGATGAGAGGTCAATTGAGGAATGCTAACTCACCGGAAAACCTTGGCAATCATTGCTTTATATGCCAAAATACAAAAATCAGGTTTTCAGAATGACTGGTCTTTTGCTTGTTATGTTTCGCAGGTTGAGCCGCGAACTTACAAGGATGCTCTTTTGGACGACGCTTGGGTGGAAGCAATGCAAGAGGAGTTGTTGCAGTTTCAGAAACTTGGCGTTTGGACACTGACAGATTTGCCCCCATGAAGAAAGAAGATTGGAACGAAATGGGTATTCAAATGCAAAAAGGATGATAGAGGAGTGATCGTAAGGAACAAAGCTCGTTTGGTTGTACAAGGATTTCATCAAGTTGAGGGAATCGATTACAACGAGATCTATGCACCAGTTGCACGCTTAGAGGCAATACGAATGTTTCTGGCGTTTGCATCATACAAGAAATTTAAGGTGTATCAAATGGATGTCAAGAGCGCATTTCTCTATGGTGTGGTCAAGGAGGAAGTATACGTAGGTCAACCACCAGGCTTTGAAGATCCTATTCACCGGGATAAGGTTTACGTTTTGAACAAAGCTCTCTACGGGTTGCACCAGGCTCTAAGGCAATGGTATGAAGAGCTGAGCACGTATCTTCTTTCAAAAGGATTCAAGCGAGGTTTGGTAGATTGCATTGTATTTGGTTCTACTAACGAACTTCTGTGTAGAGAATTTGAACGTGTTATGCAGGAAAAGTTCGAGATGAGCGCAATGGGAGAGATGCAGTTTTTCCTAGGCTTGCAGGTGGAACAAAGACCAACGGGGATCTTTATTCACCAGACGAAATATGTTTCTGAAGTCTTGAGCCGATTACAGATGGATGATTTGAAGCCGATGGATACCCCAATACAACCTAATCACGGGATTGGAGTTGACGCTAAGGGGGAACTAACTGATCCATTTAGATACAGAGCAATCATCGGATCTCTGATGTATCTCACCGCCTCCAGACCAGATATAATGTTTGCCACATGTCTCTGTGCACGTTATCAGTCGAAGCCGAAACAGAGTCATCTTGCAGCTGTCAAACGTATCCTTAGATATCTGAAGGGTTGTCCGTCGAGAGGACTATGGTACCCTAATGATGATAATTTTGACCTAATCGCTTTTAGTGATGCAGATTGGGGCGGCTGTGACAAAGACAGCAAATCCACAACGGCTGGATGCCAGTTTATGGGGAGCAGGCTCGTGACCTGGCAATGCAAGAAACAGACCGCAGTTGCATTATCCACATGTGAAGCAGAATACGTTTCAGCATCGAGCTGCTGCTCACAGGTTCTTTGGATACAACAGATGGTGGACTACGGTTTGCAATTTCTTATAACCCCTATTTACTGTGATAATGAAGCCGCAATTGCATTAACAAAAGACTTAGTAAATCACTCAAAGGCTAAACATATCCGGATCAAATACCATTTTATCCATGATTGTTATGCTAAAGAGTTGATCAATATGGTCAAAATTCACACTGACTATCAACGTGCAGACCTTTTTACCAAAGCTTTTGATAAATCAAGATTTGAATATCTTTTGAAAGCTAATGGTATTAAAGAAAAACAAGATTGATCACCACCTCAGTTTATCGCTTTTTAGCTTAGTTTTATTGCTTTTCAGAAAAATTCGAAAATCCAAAAACATTGAAAAATTCCAAAACACATAAAAATTAGAAAATTTTTGCTGACTGCTATATCTTCTTCCCTTAGATTAATGCCGTTAGATTTCTGTGAACAAACGATATCTGGGCAGTCACATATTTGAAATGCTCCAGCTTATCCTTGGGAACTGTAAACTCAAAAATTTATAAAAATCAGAAAAACCCAAAATGATTTCCTGGAGAAAAAAGGGAAATGATAGTACATCAGTGGGGATCTGACACATTCTAAAGAAATGTAATGCAATATAGGGCGTGTGTCTGAGTCTGAGTGATGTGCTGATAGGCTTCGTAGACCTATTACTGCGTGCCTGATACATACATATCAAACGAATTGATGTGTGGATGAACTCCTCATGGGCATATGGTCTTAGTACCGTAATTTCGCTTGATAGGGTATTTGTACAAAACTCTGAGGTTTTGGGTCGTTATGTTATTAGTTGTCTGGGGATAGCCTCTCTGATCTTCTGCTGTAAGTCATTACGGACCTAGATCAGATAGGATGTCTTTATAAAAGAGCTTTAAGCCAAATCCTAAAGTTACCGAATTGAGGAACTTTCCATGTTTTATGATAATCAAAGATTATCTATTACATCGTATCAATCACTGATGCAAATCATGATTGGTATCAGTCATCAACCTGGTAGAGTGCACATGTTACTTTGCTGCATTAATTTGCTGACCTATATACCTCTGTGCCTCATACCTTGTAAATTACAGACGACGAAAGCATAATCACGCTTTACAATGAGTCTTTGTGCATTTACTTCTTGATACGGGAGTATGTCGTGTGCGTGGGAACCACAGACAATAACGTTTATAATATACATAATCGTATCAGTTTAAAGCACTGCACAAAAGTCTGCATGTGAGTTTATGTGGATCACAATATCAGCAGTTGCCAAATCACACATTGTCTTTAATGATAATAAATCAAAAAGATCAACGGTGTGATCAGATTAATAACTGATATGATCCCTTTACCGGAAATCCCAAAACATTTAATGCTTTATCTTTACATTTCTGCATTTTATATTTCTCGTCAAAAATTGCAAAACTCAAAAAGATTTTAGGTGTGTTTTAACATAAACTTTAGAAAATTCAAAAAGATTTTACATTTCTATCTTATTTTTGATAGCTGATGGTGGTTGATGACGATTTTCTAAAACTAGATGGACCATTTGAGCTTTGTAATCTTTAAATAAGAAATAATGATTGTCGGATGCTTAAAAGTTGAAAAATATTTTGAATGGGACTCGATTTTGAGATTTGGTAAAATTTTAAAAAAAAATTCCAGCTTACTTTCGCCCCTTCGTTGGGTCGAAGGAGGAATTTTCTGCTCATTCGTATGTTTAGGATTGGGCGAATGTGAGTGTTCATGACAAAAGTCCACTTTCGAACCCTTTTGCCACATTCGAACCTTTAATTAGGGTCGAAGGAAGCAAAAGTTTCACATTCGACCGGCATAAACGGGCGAAGGAGCAGCCTATATAAACCCTTATCTCCTCATTCGACCACATTCGAAATTTTTTCAAAATTTCTAAGATAAAGTCCACTTGTCGCTCGTTGTTTTTAGATCTTTCCATTGTGTTCGTTTGTTGTTACTGATCATTTTGCCACTATTCTTACAGGTTTTCATCCATTAATCACTGATTAATCGTCACTTTTAAGTCCGAGCCCTAACTGTTTTAGAACAGGGATTTAGATGTGTTAATTGGACTAATTTTTGATAGGGTTTCACTGATTAAGTGTTTTAGGGGTAGATTATCTAAAAACATAGGGTTTTAACTCAATAGAATGTGTAATTAATCCTTAAACCGTTCAGGAACCCTAGTTTTATATAAAAACACATAATCAGTGAATGATTGATGAAATTGTTGTGTAGAAAAGGTTAATCGGTAGTGTTAGGAGCTTTACGGATCAAAATGGCAGTTCAAAATGCACAAAATTTCAAATTTGAAATTTGAAGAAGATGAACTGACACCTTCCCCCATTAACAAACGGTCGAACGTGCAAATTTGGGCGAAGGAGAAAGTTTAACTGGGCAAATGAAGAATAATGGTCGAATGAAATAATTTTTCAAAACACTTTACATTCGAACCTTTGAAAATTCACATTCGCACCCAAAATTTCTCATTCGAATCTTTGAATGGTCGAATGTAGAAATTAAAAACCAAATTTTCAGATTTTGTTTATTTTGTTTGTTTTTAACGTGTTTACTTGATTTGTTTTGCAGTATTAATCATGTCTGAACAGGAAGATACAAGTGTTCATGCTGGATCATCTTCACAAGCTGCCGAGACAGAGAAGACTGATATTCTACCGTTTGAGAATGCACACAACTGTTGTGCATACTTAGGCGACGTGAAGAAACACGCGGAGTTTATTGGGATAATTGAGTTTTTGAAGAGAAGCCGGGTGATTGACGCAATTGCTACACCCGCTATCATTTACCGAGATCAGTTACAGGAGTTCTGGACAAATGCAAAGATGGACTTCTGGGATGGCGAATCTTCACTGGTTAGTAAGATTCAGGGGGAGCTAATAATCGTTTCAGAGAATGATATTAGAGAGGCGTTGAAGCTTGAAGATGTCAAGACGGATCCCAGAGAACTCAGCTGGACTGAACAACGGATGTGCTTTCTTAGAATGAAGTATAACGGACATATTACTGATGGTTCGTTACATAAGGGAAAGCTTTGTCCCCAGTTCAAGTATTTAGCACACGTGATGATACATGTCTTCGGGTCAGCAGCGGGTGGTTATGATTTGATGAGGAAAAGCATTAGCTCATTGATGGTGGCACTCATATTGAACAAACCGTTTAATGTGTCCGGAATGCTAATGGAACACTTATTGGAACCAGTGAGAGGTACAAGGACTAGGAAATTTCTGTTATATCCTAGATTCCTTCAGATGATTTTTGATTTAAAGTATAAGAAATTGAGGAGAGATCCAAAGCATATTATTGTTCAGGAGCATATGAACATTAATACTCTTGCTAGAATGAAGGCGTATAAAGGTGTGCCTGTGAACGAACGACCACCAGTGAGGCGTCTATTTGGTCACCTGATCAAGATAGATTATGTAGATCCTGGTAAAGATAAGGTGAGGCATGCTGACAGTGCATCTGACGAAGACAATCCTTTATTTCCAGTTGACCCCGAGGCAAAACGAAAGCGTCAAGTGGTGAATGTAGGAGCAAAGAGTGGTAAAGGTAAAGAAAAAGAAACTAAAGCAGAAGCTGAACCAGTTAAGAAGAAAGTTTCTAGACGACATAAGAGTATGACGAAGAAAGGATTGCACTTGGTGGATGAGGCGTCTGTTGATTCTGAGGAGACGCAAGAAGATGAGAGATGGGATTCTGACGCAGAGACAGTAAAGAGCACCACGCCCAAGGCCACTGTGGCTGGTGAGTCTGTCAGTCTCAATAAGTCGTTGGAGGAACAGAGAACTAAAAGCCCAATTCATTTAGATGAAACTGATGAGGGATTAGGCTTGGGATCAGGAGATTTTCCTGGATCGCCAATGCAAGGGGAGAAACAGAAGAAACCCCAATTTAAGAAGAAGGAGAAGATATTGAAACCTATGGAAAAGAGAGCTAGAGAAATCGAATCATTGATTGCTGGAAAGAAACTACCACCATCATCTAGCTCAAAATCACCGGTTGCTAGTCCAGTTGCAAAGAAGCAGAAGACGACATCAGGTACTGAGAAAGAGACTGATTTACCTGTTGATAAATTTAATGATGCACTAGATAGAGTGCTAAAGAAGATTAAGAAAGGAAAGTTGCCTGCTGTTGCTGAAGCTTCTACACCAAAGGTCACAGTTGATAGTGATGTGATGAACGCTGTGAACCGGAAGCTAGCTGACATGATGAAGATAATCAATCAGCAGCAAGCAGAGATTGAGAAATTGAAAAACAATGATCAGAAGATGCTAGACGTTGTTGAAACATCTCATGACAATCAGGAAGCACTTGAAGCTGAGATTAAACGACTCAGTAAAGAAAACAAGAAGTTATTGGAACATGAGCAAAGAAACACCAGAAGATACATCGCTTTGAAAGAAGAGAACAAGAAGCTAAAAGAGAGCAACAAAAACATGGACAACTTGATTAAAGATTTGTACTCTCGAGCTCCTCAACTAAAAGAAGGTGAAGAAGACAAAGAACAAGATGAGGAGCAGGTCGATTTTGAACCATCAGATAATGAGGAGGAGGAAGATGAGGATCTAGATGAAGATGCTGGAAATGCTCCTCAAAAGAAGAAAAAGAAAGGTGATGGAGATGATGATGGTTTGGATGATAATTCTGGTGGAAGAGACAACTCTGCAAGCTTTGATAGTGATGACGATGATGATGATAATACCGATAAGTACAAATGTGAGAAACGTGGATCTGGAAAAGGAGGTGAATCCAGTTCAAAAGCTCCTGGAGGATCTGTTGATGATGATACGATCTTTTGGAATGAGAAGCTGAGGTCATTGTCTGAGAATGATAAACTGATGTATCGCCAGATGCTAACTGATCGTGTCTGGACGATAGACATGACCAGTAGATTTTCTGAGATCTTTGAATCTAGTGACAGAATGCTTGAATTGGAATATAATGATCCAGATCTGGAGGATGGTGAAGTTTCTTCGGCTATGTCGAGAGAGATTCTTGAAGGTTTAGCAAAGCAGGTTGGGAAAACATTGGAAGAATTGTTGAATGATAATCAAATTCCTAATATACCTGAAAAGGAAGCCGGTAATCATTCTGATGACCGTGATGTACCTGCATTTGAGGAGATAGAGATAGAAGATATAACCAGTGAAGAGTATCCAGTATATTTAAAGAAAAATAAAGATTCTGGATTTGCTGAGTTCACTGATGAGTTGCTGAAAGAAGCCGAGAAACTTGCTAGAGAAAAGAGTGAGAAGTTTGTTGAAGAAGTTTTCAAGGGGCATGATAAACCGAATATTGAACAATCAGACAGTTTGAAGGAGTTACTGGGGAAATTAAAAGAGAAAGAAGCAAATCGTCCAAAAGCAGAGATCCAGGGAAGTTTTTATAAGCTACACAACGAGATGTTTAATGGAAGAGCGTTGGGATGGAAGTTTGTAAACAGTTGAAATGTGTTGCTGTTAAGTGGGAGAAAGGGATTCTTTATTTTGAAAGATTCCACAATTTGAAGACTCTCCCATACTGGGCTATTCGTGATATATGTAGACATCGGTTGACTGAATCTTCGAACGATCACATTGCTTATTTTGCTGATCGAATGGCGAGGGAAAGCAGGACGAGATGGAATTTATTTGAACCTCAGTATCCGAAGCGAATTGTTCACAAGAATGATATTGATACTATTACAGTTTTGCCCAAGCTAACTTTGAAGTACAAACCACCGAAAGTGTTGAAACACATTCCATTATTGCAGATTCCACAACACTTTGCGAAAGATTTTATCTGGTGGTATTATGATTGGAAGATTGCAGAGGCTGTGATTGTTTTGAAGGACGGAGAAAAGAATTTCAAGAAGATACACATATTTGATCCTATGTGGTTGATTAATTGTTCACATGAGGATATCATTATGTTGTATTACAATCCGATATACAGTGAGGTGAAGGATGCTGAACAAGCAAGTAAATATCAGCGTGTGGTATTTCTGCGCTTTGTTCATGACATAAATGGTGGATGTGATTATGACAAGAAGCTTGGTAAGTTCGTGAAGATTCAAGAAGTTCCTGATGTCAAGAAGAAAAAGCCGAAACAAGTTTATGCACCGGTGATGACCTTAGAACAGAAGAAACAATTGCACATAAAACTTATGAACAAAAGGATGGACCAAGAGCGTAAACAATCCAAGCAATAGTCGAGGGGGAGTTTGTAGATGCATTTTGTGCGACTAATGCTTTGGATTACATTTAACATATGTTAGTGTTATTGGTCGTTTGGTCGAAGGAAGAATAATATGGGCGAATGAGAGTTTCTGAATGGGCGAAGGTGAGTTAAAGGTGCGAAGGAGAGAAGGAGGTCGAAGGTAGTTTAGATGTTAATGTATTGCTTGGTTAGACCATAATGATTGGGCGAACCTGCACATTCGACCAAGCAAAGTGGGCGAATGTGCAGGCCTATATAAAGGTCAAGTTCATTTTGAAAGTAAGTTTTTGTCATTTTTTGTTTCCCTCCTGTTTGAGTCTCTCCCTAGGGTTTTGTGTAAACTTAATTCACGTCTTGTTTTGATTGTAAAGCTTATTATAACGTGTAATTGAGTTTGTTTATGAACGAAATGAAGCTTTTAAAGATGATTTCTGCATTTTGTTAGTATTGTTATCATTTTGTGATTGATTCAGGGATTCCGCACCTGAATCAAAATTGTTTGATCATTATCTTTGTAGATTTGACGATCCTACACGCATACAATTTTGCACGATCGGAGGGGATTCCGCACCCTACGGTTGGTATTCGTGAGATCACGGTTCGTGATTACGATCCTAAAACGAATTCTCAAGTGGTATCAGAGCCAGGTTCAATTTCACGATTGCAGATTGATCTGAATTGATGAAAACAGACTAGAATTCTGATTTAAAGATCAAAACCCAAGAAATTTTGAAGCTTTTCATAAAAACATGGTTTTTGATTGAATTGGAGTTGAATTTGATGTTATTTTCCCAATTTCTTTCACAAATGTTTGTCTAAATTCAAATCCGCATAAAACCTATCAAATTTCATTACATTTGGTGAAAATTTTGGCAAAAACAGATCAGATTCGTGTTCTTGAGGTTGAAGATGATGAACAGACCTGGAACGGTCGAATGTGAGATTTGAGGGTCGAACGTAGCCTTATTTGGTCGAACATGGAGTGTTAGTTGGTCGAACCTAGAAGGTTTTAGTGTGATTTTGTTCATTCGACCTTATTGGGTACATTCGACCAATCGAGTGGTCGAACGTGGGTTTAAACGGTCGAAAGTGAACTGAGTTTGTTCTTTTCTACATTCGAACTTTATCAAACGGTCGAACGTGGACTAATTTTCACATTCGACCACACGACATTTGAAAAGGGTCGAACGTAGAATCTGATTTTCAAAGATTTTCATTCTTGAGGTCGAACCAAGACAGATGTACATTCGACCCTTGTAAAAGGTCGAATAAGACTGGTTACTTCTACATTCGAACCTACGAATTTTTGGATAATATTTTTCAAATTTTAAGGTGTAAAAAATTTCGAAATACCTGTTTTTAGAAAATTTTTAAAATAATTTTTGTTGAAAAATGATGAATTACTTGGCTATGTCAAGAACTGATGATCGGATAAAAGCTGCAATGCAACAAAAGCTAACATGGGAACAACTTGTTGCATCTAAGATTCAACAATTTGTTACACTACCAGCTATGCAACAAACTGATAAAATGGTTAATGTGAATGTGTGTGTTAACAGAGAAAGTGTTAAAAGTAATGTTGTGTGTCTTGTCAAACAAGTGGGGAATGATGATTCAAGTGAATTGTTAGAGAGTGATTTGAGTTCTGATACGAGTTCAGAAAAGAGTGAATCAAGAGGAAGTGATACATCAAATGTTGATGGCAATTCTGAAAATGGTAATAATGCAGATGATGAGGTAACTTTAAAATCTGAATGTGCTAACTGTTCTGAGTGTGTCAAATTGAAAAATGAAGTGCTGAAACTTCTTGAGGACAAGTAGAACTTAACAAATAAACTTGAAAGATTTCAAACTGAAAATAAAATTTTGGAAAATAATGAAGGACATTTTTTTGAATAAAATTGAATCTTTTAAGAAAGAGATTTCAGAACTTCATAACACCATTTCAAAGAATAATTCCACATCAGAGTTGGAAATCACAACACCTTGTGTTGTTGATCCTAATTCTGAGGTGAAATCAAAACTTGAAGTGAAAAATGAAAATGTGGTTGTCACTTCAGAAACTGAATCTGAAGAAAAATCCATATTCAAGTTTCCTGAAGGAATTGAAGGATCATATATGTTGGTAGGACAGGACAAATTGATTTTCAATAAAGATTTTCCAATTGATAAAATCGAACAATCGTTACTTAAATGTATCTTTGGCGATAACAATGATTGTATAAATCAATTTAGAAGTCAATTTGGTCATCTTCATTTTGAACTTAGTCCTAACCAACATGAGAATAAAAAGGATCAGCCTGGGAACAAAAAGAAAAATTCTAAGGCAAAAGGACCAAAACCAAACAAATCTAAAGGTAATGATCAGATGAAAAATTCTCATCAAAAGAATTCAAGAAATTTTTGATCTAGATCATATGGCTCTTATGATTATTCATATACCTCTCGATTTGATGGTTATTAGAGAAACAACTCACCACAGTATTTTCATGGTTATGTTGAATGGAGAAGCTGTTTTGAATGTGGTGAAGTTGGTCATATTGCTGCTCATTGTCCTTACTGGTATTGGGATGAAGGGTATGCATGTGATTTTGTGGAATATAGGTCTTGTTATAACTGCGGAGAGTGTGGGCATTTAGTTGTTGCCTGTCCGTATGTTAAACAGAAAAAGATCGAAGTGAAATTTGCTAAAAATTCAGGCAATGTCAAAAGGCCTGTATCCCCAAAACAACTCAAGAAACAAAAGGAGAAACAAGTTGTGTATGACAATCGTAACAAGATTGCCTTGAACAAAAATGTAGATAGTGAACGGGTTGCTAAGGTAAGGGGGTTCTAAGGCTAAGCCTAAGAATAACTCTAAACCTGGACCTTTATCAGTTAAGTCTGAGAAGGTTCCAAACAAAGTTCAGAAGCAGGTTTCAAATGAGAAATCTGAAAAGTCAACAATCAAAACGATTTCAACAAAATCAAAAATAAACTCTGAATGCGTTTGGAAACCCAAATCACTTTCTAAATCAATAGCAATTTCAACTTCAAATCAATCCATTGAAAACCCAATTGATTTTTCAAAAGGAGAATGGATTGATGTTCCGAGGATTGATGACCTTGGACGACCCATCATTCTGAAGGGATGGGTGCCTCTCTCCTACTAATTGTTTAACAAGTGTGCAGGTGGTTCCAGACAGACCTATTAGCTATCTTTGATAGTTGATAGTGGAGCATCTGTATACAAGCTATTTATTGGAGAGGTGAAGGTCAAGGAAAGGATTTTGAGAAAGAAAGAATGATGTCAACAGAGAGGAGAGTGTTTGTCGTCTGTTTCCTACCTGTCAAGCCGGAAAACGTTGCAATCTCATGCAATTGCTCTCAGGTTTTGGATTTCTACAACAAGATACGACAAAACGGTTTCTTCTAAACTCTTTTATCTTTGTCAATGGATTTACTAATTGACAGAACAAAGTGAGTCAAGTAGACTGAGTGGGAAAATGGTTTTTGAAAATCAATAAGTAAACCTCATCGGATATCATTTTATTTTGTTTTTCTTCAAAAAGTTTAAAAAAAATTAAAAAAAATATGCATATTTTTAGATTTTTAGGGGGAGAAAATTTCAGAAAAATCAAAATTAAAAAAAAAAATTAGAAAATCAAAAAGTTTTCCTGGAGAAGAAGAGGAGATGATAGTACATCAGTGGACTGTCACTCTGAAAACAAAATGATGTAACAACATTGAGTAGCCACTACAATTATATATTGGTAGGCTTGAAATCAAAGTTTAAAGTTCAGCATGGTGATATAAACCTAAAAACATTAACTGATAATCATGTGGATCAACGTCTCGTTGACATATGGTCTTAGTACCGAAATTTCGTTTGATAGATTGCCAAAATCGGAGGTTTCGGGTCGTTATACTGAAAGTTATCTGGGGATAGCCTAACTGATCTTTTGTCGTATTGATTTACGGACCTAGATCAGTTAGGGTATCTTAACAAAAGATCTTTAATGACAAATCCTTAAGTTACCGAATGAGGAACTTAATATGTGTGATGATAATCAAAGATTATCTAATGCATCGTATCAATGCTATGATGAAAGTCATGTATAATATTAGTCCTCACCCTGGTTGAGTGCATAAGTCGCTTTGAAGCATTTATTTGCTGACCTGTCACCGCTGTGCCTCATACCTTGTAACTAACGGATAACTACAATATAATCACGCGTTACGATGAAACTTTGTGCAATTCTTGATACGGGAATGTGTCACGTGTGCGGGGACCATAGATTTTTCAGTATCTAATATTACCAAAATGTATCTGAAATGCTGAACAATGAATAATGATTTTGAGTTTAAGTGGACAAACATACTGGTAATGGTTGTAGGATGCTCAATGCCAAAAAGCAGAAAATTAGTCAAATAGAGTTTTGACTGACTGTTCCAATACTGATATGATCCTCTTATCGAAAAATTCACAAAAATATGTTCAGTTTACTTTTATGCAATTCCATTTGAAAATTCAAAAATATTTTTGGTGTGTGTTAGCATAAAATTTAAAAAAAAAATATCAAAATATTTTGTTTCTACTTTATTTTCGATAACCAATGATGGGATACTTAATGTGAATGCTCAAATACATAAAAGTTGAAAAAGACTACAGATTTTCAAGTTTCTGGTGCATATTAAAAATGTTTAATAGTTCAGGGGGAGAACCATTGAGGGTCAAAAGGAATGTGAAGAGTACTTCCGAGATTTTTGTTGTGTCTAACGCTGGTTGTAGTTTGTGCAGTTTTTAGTAAATTTTTCTGCAGAATCAAACACAACAAGTGCACTGCTCAAGACTCATCGACAAAGCGTGTAACTGAACAAGACCCAAACCTGAACATCAAGATCACCAGAACAACAAAAACTAGTCAGAGGGTGTTAAAGAAATGACTGAAGATCGAAGAATTCCAAGATAGATTTCTGTCTTCATCTCTGGACCAACAAATGATAAAGCCAAGATTTCTTGAGTATGTCAAAGATTTTGAAGCTTACTGCAGAGATAGACAAGAACCTCGACACAAACGTGCAAGAAGATGGAAAGTTTTCAAGTCGTTCAAGACGATAAGATCAAGACTTGAAGACTTGATAACTTTCTGATTTGGTACATCACTAGCTAGGTCCAAGGGGGAGATTGTAAGTGCATTATTCATGTATGTCCCCAGCTAGTGATCCAGTACTGAATGTCGAAGGTTCAGATAATCAGAAAAAAAAACAACCAAGACTTTAGCTTGAAGATACATTCGACCTGTCGGATGGCCGAATGTAGTTTGTATTTGGTCGAATGAAGATTGATTGGAGTAGAAGGCTTCATTCGAACCCTTAAAGGGTTGAATGAACACCTTCGACCACTTGAAAGGGTCGAATGTGGAAAGGTTCCACATTCGACCTAATCATAAGGGCGAGGGTGGAAGTATATATAAAGGGAAAAGTTTGTAATTTTTAGAGAGAGTTATCATTTGGAGCTTTTCCTAGTTTGTGTGTGTGTGATATTCTCTGTATTAGATCTAGTATTTCATGTGTAATATTCTTGATAATTGATCTAATACACGAGTAAAGTTATGGAATTTGCTTGGTGATTCGTTATCTGTTTTTATCACGATCGATTACGTTTATTTCTGAATCATTTTGCACGATCGGAGGGGATTCCGCACCCTACTGTTGGTATTCGTGAGATCACGGTTCGTGATTACGATCCTAAAACGAATTCTCACAAATATTGTTATTGTTTTACAAATTATACAGGTCAACTATTCTGACCCACAGTGGCGATCTAGAAATAAATTTGAGTAGTAACGTTCAAATATTTCCGCCAGAGTTTCATACAATGTAAAGGAAATAAAAATAACAACATGATAATAGATAAAATTACACACGTACCTAATAGATTTCACCCCTTCGGTTCTTGAAAGCTTGAAATCGAGCCATTATGTCATCTTCTTTTACTTTATCAAAAGTGTCTCTTTCAACCACACAAATCAAAGCATTGTTCAAATAGTCCTCACCCATTCTATTGCGTAAATCCGTCTTGATAAGCTTCATCTTAGAAAAACACCTCTCAATGGTTGCGGTTGCAACCGGCAAAACCAATGCTAACTTCTGTACCCGATAAACCAAAGGAAAAGTTTTATGTTTTCTGGTTTCCACCATTACACGAGCAAGGTCACACATTCCATTTAGTTTTTGCAAATTTATCATCCTCCTTTAATGTGTGATAAAATACCGTAAGATCACCCGAAAGACACCCTCTATCCTATTCACTAAAATCATTCGGGTACATCTCAGAAACTGCTAGGATCTTAGGTATGTCAAACTTAGAAAACAAATCACAAGGATTTAAACCTGACATATTTTCTATCAAAGTAGTTGATACCTCATTGAATCGATTTCCATGTTCTTGAATTTGCAAATCCAAAACTGTATTAAAAACTTCAACTTCAAAATGATGTCGGTTAGTAACGACATTCTTTCGGTTTCTTTGATTATCATAACTTTCCGACATTTCTACTATCTCAATCTTATTTTTTCACAAAAATATGTCACCTTTGCCAACATTTGATCAAACCCATTTTATCTTATGTAGGATCGATTTCGGACAACCCGACAATCACAAGCTTCAACGTTTAGTGTGCGGAATCCACTAGACGCTGTTTCGAACAACAAAACGATATGAAACAATGATAAATGAAGTATCAACACACACAAAAGTAAAATTAAAAGGTTGTATTGTATTGAAAAACAGAGCGCATGTGATTACAAGACAATCTCAGACCTTCAACCTAGGGTAGGGTGCTTGGGGAATGTGTGATGTGACTGCTTCATGATTAGGGTAATGATTGGAGGATTTTAAACCTGTCCCACTCGTCCAGGGCCCTAGAAGCGAGTAGGATCCTATCAGGCGAGTACGAGGGGCGAGTAGAAGCCTACTCGCCTGTTAGCCAAACATCCCAATAATCGACTCGAAAACACAACCAAGCACCCGTAATACTATCAAAACATCACCTAAACTAGGATAGGGACATCGTGTACTAACATCTTAAATTATTCAATGCTCGCTTTGTTCCGTTTATCAATTTAGCCGCTTCTAATAAATCTTGACTCTTTTTTTGAAGATGTTTTGACAGGGCATTTGTGAGGCCTAAAATATCATCAAACAAGTGTATATAAAACACAAATTCAAGCTTCTTAAAATATGATAAAATACCTCTTGCATTAGATCGTTGTTGAATACTCTCCCCTTCTTCTTTAATAAAAGCAAGTACGTCAACAACTTCCGGAAATAATTTATGCAAACTTATAATTGTTCTATGATGAGAACCCCATGGTGTATCTCCGGCTCGTGCAAGGGAAACCTCTTGGTTTAATCCTCTTCCGGTCTTAATTTCACCTTAATTTCACAGGATATGCTCTTCTTATGTCATCTATTTGATTAGGGTGATAGCTAGAAATGGGTTGTCTATCAGCCGGATCCGAAGGAAGATCATTCAAATCTATATATGACCTTGCGGATGAAACCGAAGAATTAGGAACAACTGGACTTGTAGTTGTAGCAAAATCATCATCTGTTTGCATATCATTATCATTATTAGTAACATCATCATGCTCTTGCATACCAACGTCATCATTCACGTCCTTATTTTCAATATTTGGAGTATTACTTGAACCAATTTCATCATTTTCGGGGGCTTTTCTTTTAAACAAATTGCTAATGAGTGCTTGTTTAGGATTAGAACGTGGTTTCATCTTTATAATCGCAAACCTAATCAATTAATTAAAAACACTATAATCAATTATAACATCCAATTCCAAAACCCAATTTATAATAACTAAATTCCTAAAACACTTAGAGAAATTTAATTAACAAAACTCTCCACAAATTATAGAACACATGACTACATGAGCAATTGAATTAAATTAAAAAAGCTCACAAGAGAGTGGATTGTGGACAGGGGCAGCGCCGGCACAGTGGTGATCTGGTGGAGGGCGGAGGATGGCTGGCAGCAGTGTTGGGCGGATGAGGGACGGGGACGCAGGGATAGGTTAAGGGTTCAGAAGGTTTAATGGCTACTGCTCTGCTTTTTCTTGGCTGCGTTAAAACATCAGAAAGATTTTTTTTTTTTTTTTTTTTTAAGTTTTGTGAAGGTGAAGGGGATTGGGGTGGGCTTGTTGTTGTTGGACTTGGGTTAAATGGGGTGGGGTGGCTTCTTGTTGTTGGACTTGGGTTAATGTGTGGGCTTGTTTACTTATTTAATTGTATTATAATTAGATTAGTTATTTTTTTGGGTTATTATTAGTCAAGTTTGATAAATATTTTTCTGAGTAATGTAACGTGGTAACGTTGCTAACGTATAATTTCATTTAGTAGTAATGTATATTAATTTTTAGTAGCAACGTATATTTTATTTTAGTAGTAAAGTTTTTGAAAAATCGTAAAAAAAATTCCCACTACGCGCGCAAACCCAAAGGGCAGCGGGCGTGGATACATGTTTTTGTCTCACATCTCCAATGACCCAGGTATAATTAGATGCCCATCTTCATCTGTTGTAAGTACGATTTTTATTGGTAATGGCCGGTGTTTACCAATTACACGATCTAGTATAGATTTTCTTTTCTTACCCAACCAAACTTATAGTTTACCCAAACTCTTGACATCCCACAAATAACTATAAACCTTTTTTTGTCCAACATTTTTTAGAGATAATAATATTTCAACTGAAATACTCGTTTATTGATACGTACTGACGGGCCATTTTGGATGACTAGGGGACGCAAGTGAGTGAGGTGATTTTTCCTTGATACATAGCTTGGCTTATAAAGACGTCACATGGTTGATCTAGGGATTCGTAAAGGACAGACATTAATTCACTGACAGACGCCGACTGACAGTTGAAGTGATGGCTGCTGAGTATGGCAAACGTCACATAATGATGGCGGATCATTAATTACAACTTGAAAGGTATGATGGTTACTGTCTAATCATCACATCAACATTAATACACAACTAAGTCATCATTGTTTACTCGAAAACAGTGTTAATACAAATCCAAACATACATATTGATTTGGCCATAACAATAAACAACGGGAAAAACAAGCACCATTACAAATTAATATTAAAAAAGCATATCAGCTAGACGAAGTCTCTTCACTATCAGAAGACCCAGATGAGGAACAAATCACAAAAGGCTCAAGAACGCCCCAGAGTGCAGAAGTGCCTTCATCCCCAACCTTGCTGCTAAGCTGAGAGATAGCCTCCAAAGAGTCACTACTTAAGGCTTGCAAGGTATCCGCCATCTGCGTTTTGATTTTTTTTCTCATGATCAGTCGAGGGGGTGGGGAGTTTCTTACCAGCCAACCCCACTTGGTTACCATATCCCAGACCGTCATGATACCCGGCTTCCATGGCAGCCTCATAGAAAGTGTTCAGGCGAACTTGATACTCTGTACTCCCCCCCCCCCGGATATAACGCCAGGCAGCTGGTATCCCCTTGGAGACTAACCAATCACGGTCGGTGCGGAGAGCATCCATCTGGGACTGAAGCGTGGCCACCTGAACCTTGGTCGTATCTCCGGAATTCACTGCCATATCAACACGTTCATTGGCAGAAGTCAATTGTGTTTGACACTCATTCAGTTTCTATAAGGTGGCATCCCGCTCCTCTTCAACCCGTCTGACCTGGGACTCATAACTTTTTACTTCCCCAGCCAGTAGCTTGTATTTCTCCATGTCCGCCCGAGCCTTTGCAGCATTTTCCTTCTCCTTTTCAACTTCTTTTTCGAGTACTTGAACACGGGCATCCAACCTAAGGATGTGCCTGTCTTGCTGGTTCTGCCGGCGCAAGAACTGAACCTGCTCATCCGTATGCGCCGTCACCATCCGAGCTTTATCTTTCTCAAATGTTTCCCGGAGGGACTGCATACTGGCCAATTGCACCTCTGCATCACAAAGCATCTTTGATATTTTCTCCTTCTCGATCACAATGTCTCTACGCTTGATACAAAGGTCTAGCAACTCTCCCAAGTCAGAGCGCCAGCGGCGGAGACTTTCATACAACGACGCCGTCCCATTGACACTGGACCCCATGGAGTTTTCGACAAGCTGAGCATTATCCAACCCCTGCAAATAATACCTTTCAGCAGGGGGAAGGCAAATTCAGCCCAATGGCGGATGACGTCTGGATGAATTAGTTGGGTCGATACAGCAATCTTTCACCCGGGAACATACTTGGCATCTTTCAACGACGGTCTCCAGTTGATGCCCGGTAAGTACACATTTGCAAACATCTCACCGGATGCAGCTGAAGATGATTGTCCGGATGTTGAAGCAGATCACATCCCACTTGGAAAACCAATTGGATGCTACTGGACATCCGAAGGAGTTTAGAAAAAATTTTGCCAGGAAAACTTGTGGGAATGGTCACTGAATAACCCACTTGAGTAAACACCGGTTTTGAAGGTGTCTTCACCAATGCGATGGCAGGCGGAAGAGAAACCTCGATAGATGAGCTCACAGTCGTTGTTTCCCCAACAGTTGCACTCGGTCTAGAAGAGGAAACATGGGTAGAAATACCCACCTCCAGAGCAGTTAAAGCATTCGCATCAGGTTGGATAGATTGGCTTGTTGGCTGCACAAGGGATTTAACTTCACCGGGGATGACAGCTTCTCGACACCCATATATTGGACGGCAACTCCTTCAATACTAGATTGTTGTGCCGGGACGTCCTCCATCCCTATCCGCTCACCTATTTTCAAAAACCAAAATTTATACTCATCAGTACCCGGTCAAAGGCATAAACAGCATAAGCAAACACATGTCCGACAAAGGAGAAATTCTCACCCAGCTTTTTCTCCTTGAACTCAAGCAATTGTCTCATCTTTTCAAGTAACACCTCCACATCCGGGGAGGTAACGACTTTCCTCTTTTTGGACTTTTCTTTCTTTTTCTTCTCCCCAGGCACATCCTCTTGGGGCAATGCAACACTGAGGGGATCGGCATCTATGGGGACAGCAATATCGGTTCGCTGGATACTCATCCGCCAGCTTCGTCTTTGATTCCGGGAGACGGATGGGCACTTTCACCGATAAGACCCGTTCGTCAATAAAGAAGAACTCTTTTCTCCAATTCTTGTCCCGGGAGCTTGATGGGTAATTCCCTATGCACGACATGGCACCGGGCCTACGGTCAAAGGTAAAGTACTCCCCCTTGTGCACCAACACATACAACACTCGGAAGATCTCAAGACGAGGGACCATCCCGAGACCCCTGGCGTGGAACTCAAAATGTCGGATTTTGATCAAACCTAGGGGGTGTAGTTGCGAAATGTTTACTTGGTAATATGACAATAGATCGAGCAAGAAATGTGTAACCCGTAGACGAAAATGGGAAAATGTGAAGAACTCGCCATATAGGGTTATCTTTCCTTCCTTTAACAGAAAGGCCACATCTTTCGGTGTTAGTAGTTCTTGCCCCCACTCAGCAGGGATATGATAATCACTAAGGAAGGATTTGAGTGCCGTTAACGACCAGCTACAGTTGATCTCGGCAACACTCATGACTGTGCGCGACGATCCAGCTTTGGGTGCCATTATAATCGATTTACTGATCGAACGGGATGATGTTGGTTATGTAAGGATCCTTTTGGGATTCTAGTCTCACATCTTTATAGGCAGCCAAAACGACGGTTTGAATTTCAAATTGAATCGCCAACGGTCACCACTCTTGTCACTCAGTTTGTCACAAACGGCTGATTTGACAATTGTGATGATGTCATGGCACGTGCGTAGGTCATGCGGCACCAATATCCATATTGATTTAAAAAGTACACTTTGATATCTTTTTTCCATATTTATGCTTAATTATTTATTTTCTTTTTTGAGTCAGTAATATTCACAAAGTTCTTATCACTAGACTGGGGGGACATGACGAAGTGGGATCCAGCCCAACTAGACTGGCCCACGCCATAAAAGGCCAACAAACCTGACCCATCTAATTTAAACAATAAAGTGATATGAATAAAAGTCAGCTGATAAGCCAATCTCCTTATCACAATAACCATTGAGCCTTTTACGAATACATTCGTAAGCGATAAGGCTTATCTCCATCTCCTTGGGGAAGTATCGTAATGGAAATACAACTCTTCAGGGTTATCGATAGAGGTTGGCGTCGGTTATAAAAAGAGGTCCAAGGTAAACCGTAGATTCATTTCAACTCTCACATTTACTCTTACCTTCATAGATACTTATTCTCACGCCGGCGGGTGGTCACAGGGATACCTCCATTTCTGTGGCGAGTCCTAACGGTGTTCTGTTTTGCAATAATCTAGGCCCAATCTGTTCGGTGCAGTTAGAGCTAAGATCTCTCTATTTCTCCAGAAGACTGTACTCCTCGGGTACTTGTTTCTTCACCACCATAATAGCAGAGGCAATCTTTATCCTTTCATGATCTTTATCCTTTCATGCCTCTATGGCAACAGTCTAATTGCCTCGTTTCTCGTTTCAAATTCATACATTCCATGGCATAGTCACTCAAAAGCGAAAGTTTCTATATGTCCTTTATCGTCATTATTTTTCGTAATAGAAAAAACAAATGTGATGTTGCTCTTAATAACATGTATGCTTGTCATTTGATTACTAACTAATACATTACTCTTATTAAATTATTTAAAATTCATTACTTTTTACATATAGCAAATCAATCTGTAATTTTTACCAAAAGTATTTTTAATCTTTTTAAAAAGTTTAAACATAATTGTAGTTTACTAGAAAAAAGTTAAAATCTAATGATTATTAAAAGAACAATGTATTAATCTTAAAAAGTCTTTATGATATGGTAATTTTTTTTTTAACGATCAACAAAATTTTATTTCACCAAGGCTAGCGGGGAACTAGCTATACACCGTACAATAATCACCAATTATACATAATTATCTACTATTACCACCCAATGCTAGACAAATTGAAAGAACCCCACGAAGACCAATTCAAGGATGGATGTCTAGCTCTCGCCTTAACCCAAAACAGGCTAAGTGATTTGATGTCGCCAAGAACCCAATGGATGGAAGCTTGTCGTTGGTTGAATATTGCCTCATTTCTATGCTTCCAAATGACCCAAATAGATGTCAACACAATTGCGTAGAATGCCTTTTTCCTCTTAGCCGAGCCACCAATGTAATAATGTAACTCAAGAAGATCTTTAAAGTGAAACACAAAAGGAGGGCTTATTTTACACCACTGTGCAATTAGCTGCCAAAGTACCTGAGTGAAGTCGCACGCCACAAATAGATGTTCCGTTGTTTCCCCATAATCTCCACAAAAAGGACATAAGTCCGAACCCACGTGAATGTTCCTGCGAGCTAGAGCAGATTTTGTTGGAAGTCGATCTAGTTCCGCCCTCCACGCAAGAATTATAGCTTTCCGCGGCACCCAAGAGTTGTTTTTTACAACAAACGCAGCCTACTGGAATCTCGCCTCGTGCAACCTGCATTTGAGAGCCCCAACCGAAAAGACTTCGCTGCTGCCGATGTTGCATTCACATTTGGTCCACCAAATGTATGTGAGTGTATCCACCAAATTATATGGGGTTAGTGTAAGTGGTTGTGAGTTGAGGAGAGAGAAAATATTTGGTGAAAACATTGTTTCACCCTACTGTTCACCCCTATATATATATATATATATATTAATATTTTTGTAAGTTGTTGTGAGTGATGAGAGAAAATATAATGATAAAAGTATTAAAAAGTATTATTATTTTAATTAGGAGAGAGAAGATTTAGGGGTGAAGTAGTGATTTTTAGTGTAATTTGATTGATGAAATATGGTGAAGGAGATGTGAATGCTCTAACTAGTGAAATTAAACTCGTACGCTATAGCGGACAGGAACTTGGTAAGTTTTGGTAAACTCGAAGATATAGTCTTAATATGCCAAAAAGGGTATCAATCATAGTTGTTAAAGGCGCAAGGCGCACTTAAGGCGCCAAGGGTGAGCCTTGGGCCTTAGTGCAAGGCACCTAAAAAGCAAGGGCTTTTTAGGCGAGGCACACAGTATAAAAAATACGTTTTTAGGAGTTTTAAACATGTTTTAGGATTCTTTAGGGTTAGTTTAGGTTGTTTTAGGTGATTAAGGACTTGTTTAGAGCTGGTATAGTTGTTTAAGACCTGTTCAAACAATTGTTGGCCGGAATTCGGTTGGAACTTGACCTGAAAAATGCGCATGAGGGCCTGAAAGTAGGGTTTTTGAAGCGAAACGAGAAGGCTGTGATGAGCCTGAAAAGTGGGCCTAGGCGCGTGCCTGAGTGGGCTTTGACAACAGAGGTATCAACACGTGTTCGGTTTGTTTTTTATTTTTTTTTCATTAAGTTTTAGTTAGATATTAAAAGAGAAACATTTTAATTATTAATTAAAAGTAAAAAACCAACCCAAAAATGATTATCCAGAACTTCACGTTCCGTATCAATTCGGCTCATCGTAGTATGGCAACCGAAATAAATTCACATGTGCTCCGGGTCGGGCATTTATTTTTATTATCGATTCGGTTCTTCACCGTATGTTAGCGGAAAGAGAAAACCTGTATGGCTCGTTATAGTTCATTGTTGCTAATTTGAAGCTCGAAAAAGGAAAAGGCTTTTGTCATGAAATAAAGGCCGAAATTTCGGCTCAACCATTTTGACTTTTCCAAAAACTATTATTAATATATTTCTTGTTTTGCTATCTCCACTCTCCCAGTCTATTCACGATCCCACTACCCATCATTTCCAATAATTATTTCCTGTATGCTTTTTATTTTCTCTCTTTATTATAACGAAAGGGACACATTTTACAATATATATAAACAAAATTAAAAACATATGTTACAATTTATTATCGGAAAAAGACACATTTCACAATTCATGATCATGTAAACACTAAGACCAACAAACCCCCAAATAAACCATATAATAAACTAACACACACCTTTACCTATGAGATTAATATACGATAAGCAAATATTGATAAATAGATAGGTTACTGGAAGTTCCAGCCAATTAATTAATAAGAATCAAATAGCAATAAGTTTATCTTTTAATGCACTTTCGAACATGCAAATGAACGAAATTTAAAGACATGACGATAAGGAAACTAATCGTTTCAATGCTTTAAAATCTTGATATCAATCACTCTTCCCTTCCTGAGACCCGATCTCTTGCAGGTAATGTTCTGCATCCAGAGCTGCCATGCAACCTTCAACACACAAGATAAACTAGTTTAAAACAATGTCACATAAGCTACAATTCAGACAAGTAAGAGGTGGCCTGGCAGGGGAAACACTTTTTCTAGAAATCATACAAGAACAGTGTAGCGGTAGTTATAACGCATAAAATCTTATAAATCATCCGCACACTTGATGTAAAATTATATTTTAATCCTTTTCTAAAATCATTTCCTCATCTAGAATGTGGCTTTTTAAATCAAGCATGCATCAGATATGTGTTAATACTTTAATCCTTTATGGATACTTCGTAGCCATTACATGACAACTACAAATAAAATATTTCATCAGTGATCCTGTGGATCCTACCATGATTTGCACATAAGAATATATTAGATGAAACAACTTTAACTCCGGCTATTAGTAAATGGGTCAATTTGGGTCGTGTGCGTTTCAAATGAGTCAAATGTGGTTTAACTATATGTATATTGTACAGCAACTAGATTGAACTACATAATCTAGTTAAACTGTGAACAAGACAATGGTGATAATAAAATATACTCGGTGGTATTCCTTGAGTACTATATAATACATGAAATGATATTAGTTGAAAACTAAAATAAATTAAACTAAAAGTTGGTAACCAACAACCTGCAACGTGATGGAAGGGTATCTCTCCCCATGAGGTTGAGGTTTCTAATCCTGACATCCCGTGGTGGACACTAGACAGTGGCGGATATTTAGGAGTAGGAATAGTGAGTGTGCGAGTTGGTTGTTTTACATTACGACGAGTACATTACATTACAGTTTGATAATTTTAATATGTTATGGTAATTAGAGCAGCCTGTTGGAATTTCCATATCAACCTCATCTCTAAAATTTGAGAAAACGTTATGGTTTTCATCTATCTTTTCACTTGATCTCTTTCTCCAAAATAAGGATCACTTCCCATTCCCTATATTTAGAGATCCACTGATCATTCCTTATCCATCAAATCCCATATTTTGTGAATAAAAGAAAGAGAAACAGGAATAAAAAAAATATACGACAATTGTTTAATTGGCTAAAGATAGATATGGTGATTGGGGAATGGGATAAAAAATGTTGTTACAAGAATAACAAATTTAAGAGAAAAAGGTGGACGTTAGTTATATTATAGGGATGATATGGTAGCATACTTGTGTTGTAGAATACTTGAAGATGAGATTAATTTGTTAAAGTTGTTATTCCAGGCACTGGCACCACTGCACCAGCCTTTTATAGTATGTGAATATGTGATTTATATACACACACATATAATATCAACGTGACTATTAATATTAACTAAAAAAGTACAAAACCCTAGCTCCGAGTATGTCGGGCGACACACGGCGGCAGGATCAAGAAGGCTGGGAATTCCCTCGTCAACGGAAAGGTAGAGGAAGCGGCACTCGTTCTGAAGGTAACAACAAGGTTTTATCCAAGTTCTTCGTGTCAAATCTCCCACCGAAGTGCTCATCACAGGATTTAAAGGAGGTTTTGGGTAGGTATGGAAAATATGAAGGTTCTTACATTGCGAGGAAACTCGATAAATGGGGTAAGCGGTTTGCTTTCGTTTCATTCTCTGAGGTTAGCGATGTTACTCGGTTAGAGAATGAGTTATCGGATGTGTGGTTGGGTTCGTACAAATTGTTCATTGCATTAGCACGGTTCGTGGATGGTGAGAGGATTTCAAGACCGGATAATATTCAGAGGAGGAAGACGGTGAATACGAACGTACAATTTAATGCAGATCCTAGTTCTGGGGTTGCTGAAGGCGGTGGTTCTATGAATGCTACAGTAGGTAATGGCCGCTCTTTTGCCGACTCGTTATTGAACAGGAATGTCGTAGATGTGTTGAAGGTTGATGATTGTGTTGAGCGGTTTTCACACTGGAACGGCTGTGCACTTCGTGGGAGGGTGGTTAATCTCAACACGTTGACGTCTTTACACCTGTTACTTAAGAAGAAAGGTTGGAAGGCACTCGATATCAAGTACTTGGGGGGTCTTACTGTGGCATTGGTTTTTTACGAAAGTAGGGCTGCAGAAGGGTTCTTTCAGGATGTATCCATATGGTCAGCGTGGTTTGAGACATTGCAGCCTTGGACTGATGGGGGCAGTGTCGAGGAGGGACGTATTGCATGGATACAAGTGCATGGGGTGCCGGCTCAGTTGGCGTTAGATCAAGTGTACGATATGATTGGAAGTAGATACGGTAAGGTGGTTCAAACGGCTTCTTTATCAGGTGACGATAAGAATCTTTCGTATGCTCTTATTGGTGTCTTGAGCAAGGCTACTAAGAGGATCGTGGATAGGGTGGATGTTAGTTGGAGGGGTAATATTTTTAATGTTTGGGTGGATGAAGACGGAGGCGAATGGATACCCGAGTGTATAGCGGATGTTGATGATGACGTTTTGACTGTACATCAGGATGAAGAGCCGCGGGTCGAGTTTTCTAGAGTGGAAGTTGAGGAAGGAGAAGTACCACAGAATGAGGAGGTGGGTATTAATGATGCTAACATGGCTGGAGACGGGTACGTCAACAGTGAGAATCAAGCGGGCATAGTTGCCGATGGAACGGAGGTATCATCTAGTACTCATCCTGCACAATCCATTGGCAGGAAGAAATTCCGTCGAAAATCGTTGTTTAAGAATAGGAATGAGGGTAGTGGTTCACTTGAACGTCCGAAAAAAAGACCACGGGAGAATAATGACATGTTCGGGTTAGACAAGCTGATTGGAATTTTATCGGATAATACAGTTACGGATAGTAGTGTCGACATTGCTGTTGAAGACGTTTGTGTAACCCCGGGTTTAAATTCCGCAGACCCAGCCGGTTGTAGAGATGGTGGTGCTGCTGACGGGATTGATGGTATGGCAAAGGAGGGTCCCAATATCATTGATACAGAAGTCGATATGACGGTCAAATTGAGTCGCGTTTTGGGTGTGGAAAATTTAGATAACTTTGTTCCGATTGTTGAAGAGGCGGTTCGTTATGAAGGTTTTCAAGAGGTTGGTCAATGAATGTTATTTCGTTGAATATTCGCGGTTTGGGGAATCTGGATAAAGCGGACTGGGTTCGAAGCCTTCGGGTTAAGAACGAGGTAAATTTCATTATGTTACAGGAAACTCAATTTGGCTCTTTAGACTCAGTGAATTTGGGTCGATACTGGGGGGTTGGGATTTTCAATCATGATTGGGTTCCTTCTACGGGAAGATCGGGAGGTTTGCTTTCGTTATGGGATCCAAAAGTTTTTGCTTTGGATAGGGTGGTTAAAAACCCCAATTGGTTGCTTGTTTCTGGTTCGTTTAAAGGTAGTGGGACCCCTTGCCATTTTTTAAACGTCTATGCCCCTCAAAATATTGTAGCTAAACGTGTGGTGTGGGCGAGTATCAAAGGGCTGGTGGGTGAGGAGGGGGGCAGTTGGGTTGTGGCTGGTGATTTCAACTCTGTTAGATATGCGGATGAGAGAAGAAATTCTATTTTTAATACGGTTGAGGCTTCTGAATTTAATGATTTTATCGACGATTCGGATTTACATGAGTACTCCTTGAAAGGGAGGCGTTTTACCTTTGTTGCAGGTGATAAACTTAGTCGCATTGACAGGATTTTTGTTAGCTGGGAGGTTTTTTCGGTATGGCCATGCGCGGAGTACATTGCCCTTGAAAGATATAAGTCTGATCACAGTCCCATGCTCTTGAAGACTACTTCGAGTAATTTTGGTCCTAAACCTTTTAAATTCTTTAATTCGTGGCTTGATCGTACAGATTTTGATATGGTGGTGAAGAGTACTTTAGAGGATGGCTCGTTTGATGGTAACCCGGATGCACGGCTTCTTTCCAAGTTCAAGTTATTAAGACTTAAGATAAATGCTTGGGCAGCTAGCATAAAAGCGATTGAATTAGAGGAGAGACGGGTTTTGGATGCTGAGTTCAATGATTTAGATCAAGCCGTGGAGATTCGATCTTTATCCGAGGATGAGGTTTGGTCTTTGGCGGAAATCAAGAGGCGTATTGGTGAGTTGGACGATTTTAAGCAACGGGATTTGAAGCAGAAAGCTAGATGTAATTGGGCTTCTTATGGAGATGATAATTCGAGGTACTTTCATGGTTTTATTAATAAACGTATGGCTTCTAATCATATTCCTGGTTTGGAGGTTAACGGTAGATGGGAGACTAATCCGGTTATCATTAAAAGGGAGGTTATGGGGTTTTTCCGGGATAAGTTTAAGGAGACCATGAGCATTAGGCCGAAACTTAATTGTTACGGGTTATCTGTGTTGAGTGTGGAGGAGGCCGAAGGCTTGGTTTCTCAGTTCTCTCAACAGGAGGTTAAACGTGCAGTTTTTGATTGTGGTGCGGATAAAGCTCCGGGTCCTGATGGGTTTAATTTTAGATTCATAAGGCACTTTTGGAGTTTATTCGAGGCCGATTTCATTTCCATTTTGGGGTATTTTCATGATGTCAGGCGGTTCAGCCCAGGGGTCGGATCTTCTTTTATTACTTTGATTCCTAAAATTGGTGATCCTTCGAATCTGGGGGATTTTAGACCAATTAGTCTTATTGGGAGCATTATCAAAGTCGTTTCTAAGGTGTTGGCAAATCGGTTGAAGTTGGTCCTGGGTCGTCTTGTGTCTGAGACTCAGTCGGCTTTCTTATCTGGGCGGTACATTTTGGATGGTCCTTTAATGATTAGTGAAGTTATTACTTGGGCTAAGAAGAGAGATAAAAAAATGTTCTTGTTCAAGATCGATTTCGAGAAGGCTTATGATAACGTTAATTGGGAGTTCTTGTTGTCTGTTATGGCGCAGATGGGGTTTCCTGATGTATGGTGCGAGTGGATACGTGGCATTCTTATTTCCTCCAGAGCTGCGGTTTTAGTGAACGGGTCCCCTACCTTTGAGTTTGGATGTTATAAAGGGATTCGCCAGGGAGATCCGTTGTCCCCTTTTCTTTTTATTATTTTGATGGAAGCGTTGTCGGGGATGTTCACTCAGGCTTGCGATATTGGTGCTTTCAATGGGGTAAAACTCCCTAATGACGGGCCTTCTCTATCTCACCTCTTGTATGCGGATGATGCTATGCTCATGGGGGAGTGGTCCTCTTTTAATTTTAATAATCTGAGACGTATTCTGCGTATTTTTTACTTATGTTCCGGGTTAAAGTTAAATCTTCATAAATCGGTTCTATATGGGATAGGTGTTGAAGAGGCCGAGGTTGTGGGCATGGCAGAGGAGTTAGGATGTAAACAAGGCTCCTTGCCGTTCTCGTATCTGGGCATTAAGGTTGGGGCAAACATGAATAGAGTGGCGAATTGGGAACCGGTAGTATCTAAATTCAAGAGTCGACTCTCTAAATGGAAAGCTAATACTTTGTCGATTGCCGGTCGGTTGACATTGATTAAGTCGGTTTTGGATAGCCTTCCGATGTACTACTTTTCTTTATTTAAGGCTCCTAAGAAGGTTATTGGAGATCTTGAAGGGTTGATGAGACGCTTCTTATGGGGTGGCTCGGATGAGGTTCGAAAAATGAGTTGGGTGGCGTGGGAGGTTGTTACTAAACGGGTCAAAGATGGGGGTTTGGGGGTAGCATCCTTGGATGTGAATAATAACGCCATGTTAGTTAAATGGTTGTGGAGGTTCTTAAATGAACCAAATTCGCTGTGGAGAAGAGTTATTTTTTCTATTCATGGTGCGTCCAGGAGTTGGGGTATTGCGCCGTGCAATAATGCTTTGACGGGTGTTTGGAAAAACTGCGTTACTTTTTGGAACAAACATAAGGTGGATGGGATTGGATTAAACTGTATTTTTCGGGGGAATCCCGGGAATGGTAGGCGTATTCGTTTTTGGCTAGACACGTGGTTGGGGTTAGAGCCTCTTAAAAATACGTTCCCTCTGCTGTATTCGCTTGAAAAGTCTAAAAGGGTCTTGCTTGGCGAGCGAGTGAAGAGGGCCGGGGCCGGAGGTTCGTGGACGGTTTGCTGGGAGTGGTTGCGCGTCCCTGCTGTAGCAGACGAGGTAGACGCCAAACTTATGTTAGAATCGCTGCTGCAACAGGTTGTTTTAAGAGGTGGTGATGATTCGTGGACTTGGTCATTTGGGGGTTACAGCGGCTTTGAAGTCGCTCAAGTCAAAAGATGGTTACGTGGATCGTCTGAGAGTACTTCTGCTTTCGAGTTTTTGTGGAGCTCCTGGGTACCGAACAAGTGCAATATTTTTATGTGGCGCGCATATTTGGATCGTCTGCCTACAAAATTGGCTTTAGCCCGAAGGAATATGGTGTTTGATAATATGTTATGCGTCTGGTGCGAAGCATACGAAGAATCTATAGAGCATCTTCTTACCGGTTGTGCAGTGACTTGTGGAGTTTGGGATAAGATTGCTTTGTGGTGCAGGGTCCCGTGTCCGTTCGTGTTTCATGTTAAGGACGTGGTTCTATTACACGAGCATAGTGGGCTCTCGGGCGTCAAGAAGGAGGTGTTTCACGGTATCATCATCATCACATGTTGGAGATTATGGCGTGCTAGGAATGAGAAGATTTTCAATGGTATTGACCCGAATGTTGTGAAGATAGTGGCGGATATCAAGTCTAGGGGGTTTCTTTGGTATAAAAATAGATTTAAGGGTGGGGTAGTAGATTGGTCCCGTTGGTGCCTTTTTGATGTAACGTAATTGTGTTTGTTTGTTGTGGATTTCTCCGGTTTTCGGCTTCTTTCTCCGTCTTGGAGATAGTTGTCGGTTTTGGTTGGTTTTAATGAAGTGCATTTTTCAAAAAAAAAATATAATATCAACGTGATGTATCGCACTAATTTTAACGTTATTTTACTAAATGAAAATAACGTCAAAATGGCGGACGGTTACCAATCGGGATTGACAAGCCATATTGCTAAGTGTTTGTTGTGTGCCTTATATCAAAGGCTTGAGGTAAAACCACTATCGAGCCCGGTGTCTCACTAGATGCAGCCGCTCTATTCCAACGGGGTAAAGGTTGTCTACATCTTACCCTCCTCAGACCCTACTTTAGCTTTGCTATTGGTGGGATTACTTGAGTATGATGACGATGACGATATCAACGTGTGTGCGCAAGCGCATGTGGTTCAATATATTGATATAAATTTCTCTTGTTTTTTTTAAAAAACAGAAGTGTCGAAGAATCAAACTTTAACAGGGATGTACTTTCAACTTGCAAGAATACATCTCAGAAAGATTAGATGCCTACAATAGAAAGGTTAACCTAAAGCGTCAAAGGCACAAGGCACACTTAATGGCCAAACTGCTCCTTGTAGCCTAAGCTCAGGACTCTTAACAAGTACTCGACTAATCAGATAACAAAGCAAAATAATAAAAATAAAATATATATACACACACACATACAATAAACATAATAAATTCATTGCCCCCAAACATAATACAAAAGCTAACAGCCTAACATAGTTAGCAACTAAAATCATCTAACCAATAAACTTTTAAAAACCTTTCAAAATCATCAGATTTAAAGAAAATTAAATAAACCCCTTGATATAAGGAATTGTATATTTTGGTAGTCAAACGCATAAGGCACAAAAAAAGGCACCACTTAAAACAAAGTTAAACAGCAAAACTTTTAACTAAACTAGCAACTAAAATCATCTAACTAATAAACAAAACTTTTAACAACTTTTTCACAATCTCCGAATAAAAATCAAATAAAATGACACTTTGTACCTATGTAGTGAAAGATGTAAGAGATACTTAAGGGTCAAAGGTCCGCTTGTTGCCTAGGCGCAACCACAAAAAAAGGCACATGCCCAAGACAAAATGAAGGCACAACTTTAGTTAGCAAATTAATACAACCCCTAAAATATAATAAATCTCTAATATAGTTAGCAACTAAAATCAGCAGGCTAATAATTTGTGATAAAACTATAATTAATCACCCAACTAAAAAGATCAAGTTGTATGCTAAAACTCTTTTATAGAGCAGCGCCTAGAAGAAAGGAATAGGTTTGTGTCAAAAAGAAGAAACAGACTGCATTAAAGAAATAAGAGAGGAGGAATAACAGTCATACGCCTTGCCTGTACCAAGGTGCCCGCATTACATGTGCTTAACGAAGAGTGTTAACTAGTGTGTGTGAAAAAAAAAATCCAAATCTAAAGAAAAAGTCGAAACAAGTAAAAATAATAAAAAAAGGGTCAAAATAAGTATAAGAAAAGAAAAAGAAAAGCTCAAGACTCAATACACGAGGTATTGACAATAGGCGTAGGAGATAAAAACTGTCAACATCTTATATCATTAGACTACCTTGCCCTGTCAAAGGTGCACGCGTCTCGTGTTCTTTTCAATGACACGTTCTTTGCATCCAATTTAGACGCAACAGCCTCACCCCAGCTGAGTGCTAGATGTGCCTTTTTTGTTATAACTATGACAATAACGTGCTTCTAGCAACTACAACTTTAACATAAGATACCAACATGGCAACATACTTATTTCGTCCAAGGGTAATGATTTTTGTTATGTCTAACAATTTGACAGTTATAGCAGTTATAATAGTTATGCTCTAACGTAATAAACTTCAATTTCATCATAAAGTAAACAAAAACTGATGTATATCCTTACACACAAAGTGCCTAGCTATTCTATGTTCAAAATTAAGCCAGCTTTAAACTAAGAGTAATCTTAAAGCTTCCTTCGCATATTACAAGCATTCAAAAGACACTTGGTTCTAAAAATTGGCAAAGACCAATATAGCAAACCCCCCACGAAACATATTTCTAGTTCCTTCATTGTTCCTAATCTAAATAACCAATTAACATTTCATAAATATACATTCGAATAGAGCTCTTCAGAAGTTAGAAAGCATCAACATATAACAACCAACCATGATCAAAACATATCTTGCATATAACTTCATCATCATCATCATCATACTCAGTTAATCCCACCTATAGCAAAGCTAAGGTAGGGTCTGAGGAGGGTAAGATGTAGACAGCCTTACCTCTACCCCTAAGAATAGAGAGGCTGCTTCCAGTGAGACCCTCGGCTCGATGTGGTTTGGTATCAAGCCTTGGACATAAGGCACAAAACACTTAGCAATCGGGACAAACCCAATCGGTGCATATAACTTACGGCAGACAATTAAAAACTCATTTATAATCACATCCAATAATAAACGAACACAGTGAATCCACATACCAGACCCTGCAGCAGTAATAGCTTGCCTATACTTCTTATCCTGCACATCCCCAGCAGCAAACACACCCTTCACACTAGTAAGAGTAGTCCCAGGCTTAGTCACAACATACCCATCCTCATCAAGCTCCAACTGCCCATCCAAAAACTTTGTCGCCGGCTCATGCCCAATCGCGAAAAACAACCCACTCACCTTCAAATCCGAAACCTCCCCACTCACAACATTCTTCACCTTCAACCCACCCAAAACCTTCTTCCCTTCCACCCCATATGCCTCCACAACCGCCGAGTTCCAAACAACCTCAATCTTAGGATTACTCAAAGCCCTCTGCTGCATAATCTTACTCGCCCTAAACTCCCCCCTCCTATGAATAATATACACCTTCGACCCATACTTCGTCAAAAAATTCGCCTCCTCCATCGCCGAATCCCCCCCTCCGATAACCGCCAACTCCTTATTCCTAAAAATCGGCGCCGCACCATCACAAACCGCACAAGCCGAAATACCTGATACAGAAAAAAATCAATCAAATGTCTCTAAGCGAACCAAAAGGTACAATATTTGAAAAATCGAGACATATATAGTATATATATTAAAAGCTTGCTAACATGCACCAATACTTTCAAACCCTTCTTATTTTCTCGGGACGAGCATGAGCATCGTTACCGGGTACTCGTACACCGGTACTTTCAATATTGGTATAGCGACATTTTTATTGAGGAGAACCAAACTGGTATAGCGACATTTTCTTTCGCGAAGAACCAAACCAATACTGTCTTAGCTCCGGTACTAATACCGTATTGTTTTTATAGTTTAAAAAACGCTACTATACTAGGAATATAATATAATAACTATTTCGGTTAAAATAAAGATAAACATGATTATTAATCAATACCTCTATTCCAAAACCCTAACTCCCCTTCACCAGATCCCGGAAACGTCAACCTTCTCGCAACCGCACCAGTCGCAACAATAATCGAATCAGCAATAACAGTTTTCGAATCAGTCATAACCTTAAACGGTGCAGAACTAAAATCCACTTTATTAACCGTCTCAGAAAACACACGAGTTCCAAACCTAACCGACTGTTGTTTACACCTTTCCATAAGCTCAAACCCTAGAATACCCTCAGGAAACCCTGGGAAGTTTTCCACGTCAGTTGTGGTTGTTAACTGTCCACCTGCAGCAATATCATTGGCCATAAACCCTTCGAATAAGATCGGTTTAATTTCGGCACGTGCGGCGTAGATGGCGGCCGTGTGGGCTGCAGGACCGCTGCCGATTATGCATAGACGGGTTTTTAGGGTTTGGATGTCGTCCATGACGGCGATGGTGGTGGTGGAGAATTTGGTCGGGGAGATAAGGCTGTCGGTGGTGACGGCGGCGGTTGAACTGATGGTGGCGAGGGTTATGAGTTTTTTGGCTTTGTGTAAGAGGGATAGGAGTTTTGGGAAACAGGGTTGTTGCATATTATTATTATTATTTGTTTATTGTTTTTGGTTGTTATATAAATAATAAATAATTAGGGGGTTAAAAGTGTGAAACGGTGGCGCGTTATTTTCGCGGGCTTTGACTAGGGGAGCTTATAATTATTATGGCGGGAAATGGGAATATTATTATTGCCGGAGGTGGAAAGCAAGATGGTTACGTAGTTACTATTACGTTGCCGGTGATGGTTTTAATGGGAAAGGATTGATGCTTTTCCTACATTAGTGTGATTTGGAAAAATTGGATTTCCTAGTTTGTTTACAATCTAGAATGTTAGAAAGACGTCCTTCCTTTTTCTTCTAGAAGTAGTATCTAGGATGAGGATTTCGGTACTGGTACTCAACTTTGCAGATGTTGGGGATTAGTGCTTTTTGTGTCGGGACTTGATTGACCAGTTTCTTAAAACCAAGTCGACTCGATAGACCTAAATTGGGAATTAGGGACTCAGTCTACAGATTAAGTATAATCATAGGGACTTAAATTGTACTTAACTCCAAAATAAATTAGCTTTTAACTGATGTAGAATTATCAACAACAACGAGGTACCCGCAACATTAGAAACAAGCTCATCAACAATATATAGCAACATTTTTTTGCCACAATACGCAGTAGCATCTAGCGCTCAATTGGCTGTATTAGACCGGGTGTAGTGGCATCAAAATGGGGCGCTATATTAAAAAATAAAGCCCCAAACACCAAAACGTAGGGGCTTTATTTCTCAAAAGTTGGTTGTGGCGTGATATATATAACGCCTGAAACCTTTGTGCCCCCTCCAATCAGATCAAGCCACATCACCCTCTCTCTCTCTATTTTATTATTATTTTAATTTAAAAGATATAATAAAATATTAATAGGGGCTTTATAAATAAAGCCCCACCACTACACCCCTTTTTCAGTTTCTCTTTCCATGCTGACTCAGCTGCCACGTGGACCAATCAGAAAGAGGGGCTTTATATATAAAGCCCCTCACTACGCATGATCTTATGAGGAATGAGCCAACACATTGTATGTTTACTTTAGGTTGTGTGTGTGGAGGGGAGCATCTTCCAATCATCACCATCTCTGTGATCTCTCTCTCTCTCTCTCTCTCTCTCTCTCTCTCTCTCTCTCTCTCTCTCTCTCTCTCTCTCTCTCTCTCTCTCTCTCTCTCTCTCTCTCTCTCTCTCTCTCTCTCTCTCTCTCTCTCTTACATACTTTGTCTATCTAAATTCTGAAAATAGAAAGTGTGAATGTGTGTTTTGATTGGGGAAAAAAAAAGAAAGAAAAAATGGTGGGGTGTGTTGGTAAGTTACCGAATATCACCCAAAGATGCAAAGGTTCTCAACAATCGATGTCGGTCATTCTCTAGTAAAATCCAATAAAGATGCATGTCTGTGTATGTCAATACTAAAATAATAAACAAAACCCTAGTTTCTTTAGCTCGCCCATTATTTTGACATAAGAGAGAACGGGGTGATCTACCCCTCACCCTTCGTTGTTGAGTTTCTTGCTTGTGGCCTCGTTGTAACTCAACTCTTCATTGATAGTCGTCTTGTCGCCCTTCACTACTAGGTTACATTACTCCATAATTTTATTTTTTTTCTTTGTTTTTATTCACTTCTTCTAATAATTGCATTTCGATCCTCATAAGCTTCTTTTGTTCACTAATAACACACCCTCTTCTACTCATAAAAGTAAAACTCTCAACCCACAAGGAGTGACACCTTTCGAACACATCTTAATACCGCTACTGCAAGCATTTTGATCCTCATAGGCTTCTTGACATTAATTGATGTCATTAATGGTTGGTAACTGAACACAATAGTACCACATGATAGCTAGAGTTTCTCTTTTCGTTACAGTTTGTCTTTATTTCGATTTTAGGTATAGCTCATTTGGTAATAGATACAAACATGGTTTATTATGATCAAGTTATATTTTGAGTTTCATCAACATCAATTTGCTTTTAGGGTAAGAATAGCATCATCTAGAAACTTGGATGCTTTAACCTTGGTCCTGTGAAATGTTATCAGGATTTATGAATTAAGCATAGTTAATGACAATAATTTTTATTCAGAAAATTTCTGTTGCTTTCTTAGAAAAAAAAGTGGATTATTTGAGGCAGTTAGGTGGATTTCTCAAGGGCTTGATAGATGCCACATAACTTGTCAAACAAAATCAAGTATATTCCTTTTTAGGAAATGACATGTATAGCTTTTAGAGAACAAGAGGCATTGCCACCAAGAACAAGCTAGCTTCTAAACAAAAAGTGCAAGTTCTTATTTAAAATCCGTGTTAGAACATATGAATGGTTGTTACAAATATTTTAGAAGATTAATCGGCAATATGAAATTGACATATCCGTTAATTAGCTTCTCCGTTGGATTATACTTGACGTGTGCATGGTTCCTACATGTGTTCTCGCCATTTAAATCTTCATTTTTTATTTATGCCCGGTTTTAAGTTCATTAGTATGTCGCTAAGCCAAAAACTTGTTGGTTATCAAGGTTGTTCAAATAGCATGTAGCTTGTAACCCTAGAAAATTGCTAGAAAATTATTTGAGTCAACTGGCTCGTATAATTTTCAAATAAGAGGCCCACAAAACTTAATAGAGCCCGCTAGATACGTGAACCCAGCCATGAGCCCACAAAATCCCATTAAAAATGCCCTTATTACGTCTTTTTGAGTTATGTCGTTGAGGATTTTTCTTACTTTTTTTTTTTTAATTTTTTTTAGCATCCAACAAAGCCTGACTACCCGGGTATTCATAGGTAAAAGACCACTCACACCCGCAACGCAAACATCACTGATAACGTGGCTTGTCACCGAATCCAGGAATAACCCACCGCACAAAGGCCCATTATGATAAGACCTCTAGCTCATGTATGAAATATTTTCATGGACGAGATCCAATTGGGGACATTGTCACGCCCTCAAAATCCACTTGCGGAGTTTTACCGCGAGGCGCATGACAAACCAGGATCCAAGTCAACGATCACAATAAACAAATCTAAATGAACATATGCAATTTCATAAACATAGTTTAAAATCCCCAATTACTGCGGAAGCTTATTCTCAAAGCATAATCCAAAAGTAAACCAAAATATTCAATGTTCGAAAACCATGCAACCCTAACTAGACGTCGTGCAGACGCGTGCGCCCTAGTTCCGTAGTGCTACCTTAGCGACCTGAGAAAACATGTAAGAGTTACGTCAGCACAAAAATCCTGGTGAGTTCACAGGTTTGTAATTAAAGTACCAAGTTCAACCTGTGCATACTATATAAATTTGTAAACCAGAGTACGCTAGCTAGGCGTATGTTTTGTTACTACAACGATTGGAAAACCATTACTAACTCGCAAACCAGATGTCGTGCCCGAATAGTAAACCTGTTCCTGTTTGAGACAATATGCACTCGCCGACCCTCCAAGCCGACGAGCGGGGTTGGTCACTCCCAATAGATCTATTCACATTTCCCCGTTGTGCTAACCCGCACATTCATGGTTTCCCCCGGGACTTCCAAAGATCGTATAGTAAACCATAGAAACCCATAGTATGACAGTTGTTACCAAAACATAAGTTTAACACATGTTTTCTCCCCCAAAAAGTGAAACCAGTTAAAAGAGGGGCCGTAAACTCACCTTAGGTTGCGTTACTTCATAATACGAATAAAATCAGCAAGCTATGCTAGCCCCGTAAGGCGGCGACCTAACATATGACAGTTACAAGTAATTAGACTAATAACCCGTAGGTTAGTTAGTCCCTAGATGTCCAGACCATAACCAAGTTCGTTTGAAAACACTGTGACTGTTAAATTAACCCAATGTACAAGACTCGACATCCCATTGGTGACCCGAGACTCCCCGTGTTATACTTGCACTCTCAAACATACAATCATGCAATCACACTTAACATACGTTAAAGTCCAACAAGTTGTAGCACGTAGTTCAAGTATCACATAAATAAGTCCGAGCACATGTTACCAAGTTACTAGGTATGTTACGGGGTTCCTAGCATGTTCCTAGGTGTCAAATCGGGTCTCGGAATGTCAAAATACACTTACAGCAGCAGTATAGGCGATTAGGAAAAGTCAACTAGCGATTATGAAAGTCAACAGGCGATTATGAGGGCTAATCGCCTATACCATAGGCGATTAGGTCATGTGGTATGCATTTTTGGAGTTTATTAGGCGATTAGGTCGTAAGGCATGCAATTCAGGGCTTAACTAGCAATTAGGATCGTAATCGCATGAAGTAAAGGCATTTAGACCCCTATTCGCCTATACTATAGGCGATTAGGCTCCCATATCAGGCGAATAGCCTCCTAATCGCCTATAGCATAGGCGATTAGGATTGCTAATCGCCTTTAGCCCAGCTGTTCCGGTTTTTCGCGCGTTTAACACTCCAAATCAAATCCAGAACGTGTGTAAACATCAAATATCAATCAAACAACCATATCAAACATATTTCAATCGAAATCCTTCGTTTAACCTCGTTCTATCAGCCCTGCATGCAACCATGTATCCCAAAAACAATACACATAGCATGAAACATCACATTAACATGCATAACCGTAACCCTAATGAACAATTACTCAGATTTCATCAACATGCTATCATCATCAATCTGTAACTACCTTAATATCATGCTAACAATCCTTCTTGAATCACAAAAACCCTATCTTTTAATTATAAACACACATACAACATGCATAATAGCTAGAATTCAATTAACAATGATTATTAACGAATTTCAGAAGACACATACGTTTATAAACAGGTCTGGACCATTAGGGATTCAATAAAAACATTATTAAAGGTTGCATGAATGAAAACCACACCTTAGGTTTATGATAGATTGATGTAATAGGCTTGAAATCGTGTATTTTGATCCAAAATCGTGTTCCAAAGGTTGTGTGTGTGTTGGGACGAGTTGTGGGACGACTAGGGTTGTTATAATGAAGTTTAGGAGGTCAAGTATGGTATTTATAGTCGTTTTTAGTCGTCAGGTACGTTACAGGCGATTAGCCTGCTATTCGCCCCCAGCATGTCCCATTCGCCCTCCCTATAGGCGATTAGCCCTCCCTAATCGCCTATAGGGGTTGGTTCTGCGTATTTTGCGCGTTAAACCCCGTTTTAACATATGTTAACACATTTTCACATACCGACAAGTCACATAATGATTGTAAACAAATAATACTTGCAAACAAACACATTCACACTCGATCACCAATTCCCGGGACTCGAGACTTGTATGTTCCCTATGCTCTGACGATTCTACGAATCGTCACCCCTTGTACACTTGGTTAAGGACTGACATCTAATGAGCCTCTAGACTGACATCTAATGATCCTCTATACTAAACTAACAGTTCCCGAACCGTAACACGACTCGACTAACCCAGTTAAGTATAATATATGCGTGACTCGCTAAGGTAGACTTTAATCTAGACAGCGTTGTTAACCAGAATTTGCCGGGTGTCACAGACATCCCTTAGAGTCATCCAGCTAACACTTCCCCTTTGGTGCTAAGCAGTTAATATCGGCGAGATCTCGGTTATATCGGTCCGAGATCTCGGTTATCGGCCCTAAGAAGCAATCTCGGTCCCAAATCTCGGTGATTATATCGGTGCCGATAATATCGGTCGATATGGCCGATATATCGGCCGATATTGGACTTTAAAATATCGGTCATATCACCGAAATTATCGTTTTCTTTGTTTTTTTTGGTTCATTTTGATTCTACAATAGTGAAGATAACAAATCTGTTCGCGTGCACATGCTTTGTCTTCATTCTTTACCATATATTTGTTCTTCCTTGGGTTCTTTGTAGCCTGTAGGCTGCTTATTTTGTTTAGAGGTTGCAGAAAAGGAGAAAGAGAAGGAGGGGGTTGAATGGTTGCAGAGGAGGGAGATGGAAACAAAAGTGACGGCTGTTAATTTTTTTTAGGGTTTACAAGCTTTGACCAAAATTTATATCTTATACCCTTTTTTAACTAAATTACATTTTGAACCTTGATGTAATGGTTATTATCAAATTTATCCTTAAACATCTTCTAATTTGTTATTTTATATTTTTTCTTGTTTATTGAGTTTTATTTGTAATGATAGAAGTGTGAGAAATATAAAAAAAATATATGAAACATAATTACCGATATCCCACCGATATCTCACCGCAATAATCGATATCTCAAATATCGGTCCTTGACCGATAACCGATATTTTACCGCATTAACTTCTTAGCTTTGGTGATTGATGAATTTTTTTTTTTGCCAACCTCTAGAATCATCTGGACAATGATCCAGGGAGAACTTAACGGCCAGTTTCTTCTTCTTTGATTTTTTGTGTACTTAGCAGAACTTGGCAATCGATATTGGACACACCCTTTCCTTATATTTGTTTATTTTTTATTATTAGTTGGTTCCTCAAGTCACGAGTTGTCTTGAGTTGTAAATGGGTTAACTTGTCTCGGTTTCTTGTATATAAGTGTTTCCGATCAACTTATTTTAACCATTTGACCTATAATTAACCAAGGACAGATTTAGATTTTAAAAACCAGGGTTACAAGACATGTATTTTTCATTTATATGTGTTATACATATATCTAGTATTTGACTGTTTTGTTTTTTGTTAGTTACACAGTATATTTTTGAACCATCACACACTAAGCCAAAGACAGATTAAAAAAACTTTGTATTAAACAAATATATTGATATATTGTATTATCTAGTAAGCAAATTTGCAATAAAGAACTCATGTTTCGAGCAATAAATTTATTTTTTTATAATGTAATAATTACTAAATTTGTTATAGTATAGTAATACGAATTTTAAAATCATTATTTTATGCTATAGTTATTTAAATATTACCACATTTTAAGTTTCTCTTTTATGAAAGTAGGTTAACACATCCCACTAAACAACCAAACAAAATGTCCTCTTCTAAAAAAGTTGTTTAACACATCCCGCTAAACCACCAAACTAAACGTGATTTATATTTAATAAACTAAGCTAACAAGTAATATAATATATATCATGACGCAATTATATTTTATAAAATAAATACCAGCAACAAGTAATATAATTCTTTTATATATTACAGTTAAAATTAATGATAAATCAACAATCATTTACCCATATATGTACCTAAAAAACATACAAGCTAGTATAAACTAATAAACATCTTATAAATAATAAGAAATCAGAAAGTTATATTAATAAAGTGAGAAAATTTGTAATCTAAGGACAACTTATGCTAAATAATTTACAAAGAAGAAAAATAATTATCTCAAGCCATATTCAAAACTCACATTTTTTGAAAGGTGAAAATCCACCACTGGAAAATTTACGTATCCAACAAATTAATACCCTGCTAACCAACAAGATCAGGTAGAATCCGAGTGTTGGATTTAAACCCGAGCCTCTTGTAATGTTCAAACATTATATCATAACCACTATAATTGTGGTTTATCATCCAAAGAAACAGATGATCGCTTTATAAACTCCAAACAATCTTCAATAGCTTCCGAATAAAAAGAATTTGACCGACCAAATGATCTTAGCCGATACGCGTTCTCCTTCTCTACTAAGGTTCTTTGGCTTGTTTTTGCGGACACCCGTGTGGTGTTCTTCTCGTACGAAAAACTCTTCCTCCATGAGCCCATAAGAATCTTGAAAAAATTAAAGAACTTTGCGCGTAGTCTTTGAACGTAAAATCTCTTCGAATTTAGCCGAAAACCTCTTGACGGATAATATCTCCGACCAACTCTATTGTAACTCATATGACCCATTTGAATTTTCCAATCAAATTGTTGTTGGAAGAAGATAGTGATGGAAATTGTGGTTGGTCGTAGTTGATACTTATACATTATAAAGATTGAAGTGGAGGGTGAAGTTGACTTTCTAGGAAAGTTGAAGGGTATATTCGTCATTTAACAAGTTATTATTATTGCTATTGGTGAGGATTCCGTAGATGATGGGAAGGGACTTGGAAAATGGTGAAATGTGTTGATTAAAAATATTAATTTTCTAATTACGACTTTAGGGGACGGTGGGATGAAGATGTTTTTTAATTAACTTATGAGTTTTAAGAAAAGAAATAAAAATTTAAATAATAACTTTTATGATTGTTAAATCGTAGTTTTATATATCTCTGAAGTAGACGCTTAGGGCTATAAGTTAACTTGGAGGTTTTTCGACCTGATGCGGTGAGAAGATTGTATAATATGGTGATCAATATTGTAAAAAGTAATATTAAAATTGTCCTATATTGAAACCAAAAATCATAAAAATAAATAGATGTACCAATATTGATGTTCGGTCGGTAGCGATTTGATTCGGCACGGTGTCGGTAAGTAGGGTATCAGTAAAAGAAGCTAAACTCTAGTTTGTGATTAAAGTACCTTAATTAGAAATACAGTTTATATTTGAGTAAAATTATGTCGAAATGTGATTTAATAATTAATAGTATAAATGAAACATGTTAAAGAGTTATCCACAACAATAGTTCGTTTTCAGGGGGTAATGGTTTGTATTTGGTAGACTAGAGTTTGCAATTTAAAAAGAGGTGGCGGCGCAACTTGTTGCTATCTACCTTCTATTTAATGTAACTTGGCAAGTTTAGAAATGAAAATCCATAAACTTTTGGAAAAAAAAATGTTAAATTGAAATAGAATTTTTCTTTGAAAAGTATATATACGTGTTCAAAAACTTTTATGAAACCCCATAATATATTCTTACAATTAATTAATTGATGAAATAGAGAGGTTTGAAATAACACTGGCGGTCCTGGCTACCCCATTTACAAAAATCAAGGAGGCGGGGGGCTAAAATTAAACTATTGTGTATCTTATGTAAAGTTCCCGATCATCCTCCAAAAATATATCTAGGTTCATCATTGAAGTATCAATCATGTTGAGTTAGGATGCTCATATAATTCCAAGCTCGCCTCCAACAAAGTACTCGCTCAAAATCAACCCGATTGTAAACAAACCTATTTGGTTCAGCTTAGAGCATTCACAATGGTTTTGGTGGTTGGGAATTCCAAACTGACACATCAGCATGCCACATCATTTCAAGCTTATTTTTTTTTCCTAAAATGATAAATCATTCCAAACCTCTACCTCATTACTTACCTCATCAGCTACCGTATCGGGGCTTACACAAGGGTCCAACAAGGGGCCTTCATGGGGCCTTTGTATTCTGCCCTATCTTTACACCCTTGGTGCTTCGGGTGCAGGAACACTGCAACCTCCCCATTCACGCTTGGTACCTGGATGACAGGACGATTATCGGGGACGTTGTTCATGTTGTAAAGCTCTTAACATCATCAGTTCGGAGGTCCCATCCCTAGGGCCCCGACTTAATATCAGAAAAACAGAGGTCTTTAGGCCAACATGCAATGGGGTGAAGGTTCGGCTAGGGCCTTTCCCTAACGAGATTGGGAGGCCGGAGAGAGGTGTCAAACTTCTAGAAGGAGTAGTCAGCCATGATGCCAGTTTCATCAATAATTTATCTGTTAAGAGGGCGTCGCGGGCTGTTGACCTTATAGGGCACCTCCTCAGCCATGGGATCCTCAATGCGAGCTCCTCTTGCTTAGATCTTGTTTTGGGATAGCAAAGTTGCTCTTTGGTTTGTAAACATGCTAGCCTCCCTTTGTGGATGATGTTGTATCATGTTTATGCCCCGGATGTGGTTGTTTATGCCTTTGTGGCTTCCAAATCCCAGTCCTGGGAGTTGCAGCACCACATCTTACGTAATAGTGGGGTTGCTAACATCGACTCGGATTATGCATACGCTCTTGAACGCTTGCACGAATCTCTTCCTGAATTTGATCTTGGTGGTTTCTCTAATAAGGGCACTGCCCCCAAAAAGCCTCAAAAACTCTGGCGAATGCCCTTTATTGTTACATCGCTCAAAGAAGGAAGCCCTGGTTAATTTTCTTACAGACCCGGTGGAGGGGAAGTTCACTCTACGTCCGGCTGACGTGCTAGTGTTTTGATGGGAGGGCGGAACACACATGTGTTTCCTTACAGGTGTATCTCCCTTAGCAAGGTTTCGAAATAGTAGGTCTGTGGCTTGGCAAGCTGTACTAAGAGCATAGACAGAGAAGGTGAAAAACACGCTAAATCTTGTGAGGATAATCAAGATTTCTTCATTCCCTTGGCCTTTGACACATTCGGTTCCTTGGCACCGGAGGCGGTTCGGTTGTTGATAAGAGTCGAACGGGTCATCCACATCAACATTTCAACCCCATATGGGCGATGATTTGTTTTCAGTAGATTAGGGTTTCTATCTAGAAAGGGTTGGCGGCACAACTTATTACCCATCTACCGGCTATCCTTATGTAATTTTTCCATTATATATCAATGAATTCAAAATTTTTAGTTTATTTAATATTTCATCATTTATTTATTTCTTAATTATTTTTATAATAAATTAATTATATAAAAGTATATTAAATATAAAATAAAATTTAAATAATAAAAAATAATATTTAATATTCTTAATGGCTACTTATCAAACGCTTATTTTTTCAATGACTACTTTTCAAAATGTTTATTTTGCCAATGGCTACTTTTAGTGCCTATAAATTGAACTCAAATTTTCACTTCTCAACACACAATTCACCACAAACACTCATAAAAAGTGGCAAGAAGACGTTGGACTGGAGATGATGTGACACCCGGCAAACTCAGGTTAGTAACAGTAACTAAACTAGTAAGTCTACCTTAGCGAGTCGTGCATATTACGTACTTAACGGGGTCAGTCGAGTCGGTACGATGATTCTGGGAATCATCGGGAGTCGTTACGATGATCCGCGGGATCATCGGGAGTCGGTCCATGACCATGTGTACAAGGATTGGTGATTCGTGGAATAGCCGGGTTTAACGCACACACGCAAGTCTCGAGTCCCGGGAATTGGTGAACGGATGTAAACGTGTTAGTTATCGTGCATTATGTGTTTGTAATCATTATGTGACTTGTCGGTATGTGAATACGTGTTTATATGTGTTAAAATAGTGTTTAACGCGCCAAAAATCAGTTCCAGGACCTTATAGGCGATTAGGAGGCTGGGAAGCTCCTAATCACCACTTGCTGAGGCGAGTAGGGAGGGCCTGATGGCGAATAGGGCCCTACTCGCCAGTATATAGGCGAGTAGGAGCCCTACTCGCCTGAACCACTCTCCTACTCGCATATACTGCTGTGCACGAGTCAAAACACCTATAAATAGAACCCTTGACTCCCCAAACACCATTTGTGCAACCCTAACTAATCCTAAGCCTCCCACACACCTTGAAACACCTCTGGAACTTGTTTTGCCTCAAAACACACCATCTCCAAGCTTATACACCTTTCTTTGACAAAATCCAAGGTGTGTTCTTCATCCTACACCTTTGTAATGTTATTGTCTTGGTTCCCCAAAAGTCCAGACCTCATTTTGATAATAATGAGTCTTTAAAAACCTTGGAAAGGAGTTCTAAAACAAGTCTACACCATAATACTTGCTATATGTGAAGTATTGATGCATATGATGATTTTTGGTGATTATAACATGAATGTTTCCATAAATTTGTTGTACTTCTGATGTGTAGGTGTTGTTAGGATGATTATCTATGAGTTTAAGCTCTTGTTATGGTGTTTAGATGCAAGTATGCATTTTGACCCATTTGGGTGATTCTTGAAGAATAGGATGTTATGATATGATTCATTGCTTATTTATGGTTAGAAATCATGCTAGGATGATGATATAACATAGAGATGATGAATTGCAAGTTGTAGGAGGTGTAATCTGATCTTTACTACTTAAGGAAAGATTTCATAGTTAATGAAACCTAGTATTTTGCCATTTTTGGAAATAATCGCACCGAGCCCGTTAAAGCAGAGATAAATTGGGGGTTTTTGCTTGGAAAGGGTTGGCTAATAGTTTAGTTATGATATTGGGTGTTTTTACATGTTTCGGATCTGATTTGGAGGGTTTAACGCGCGAAAACGCGCATCAGTAGGCTTGGGGCGAATAGGAGCCTACTCGCCTGAAGCATCAGGCGAGTACAGCCTACTCGCCAGATACTTCATGAGAATAGGAGCCCTACTCGCCTAATTCCCCTCCTAATCACTAGTTGACTTTTCCTAATCGCATGAAAGTTTCCTAATCGCGTGTACTGCTGTCATAAACGCATTTTGACATCCCGGAACATGATTTGACGCCTAGGAACATGATAGGAACCCCGGGATACACCCAATGACTTAGTAACACGTGTTCGGACCTGTTCATGCGTTAATTGGACATTATGCTAGACTAGGTGAACTATTGTGCGTATTGAATGTTTAATTGCATGTGATGCATGATGTCTTGTGTTTACCTAACACGTGGATGTCGGGTCACCAATGGGATGTCGGGTCTTGTCTGGTATGGTCGGTTTAACAGTCAAAGGTGTTTTCAAACGTTTATGGTCATGGTCTGGACATTCGGGGACTAGTTAACCTGCGGGTTATTAGTCCGGGTACTTACACACATCTTATGATAGGTCACCGCTATTTGGGACTATTATAACATAATTACGTAATTGTTTTCAAGTAACGCAATCTAAGGTGAGTTTCACAGCCCCACTTTTACTGTTTTGCTTTCGGGGGAGAAACATGCTTCGTACGAACTATTTAAAGATCATGTTATACTATGGGCACTTTATGTTACTATACGGCTTTTATGGAAAGTCCCAGGGGGAAACCATGAATGTGTTGGAATGCACAACGAGGGAAATGTGGATAGATCTATTGGGCCTCACAAACCCCACTCGACGGCGGGGCCGGGCGGGTGCATATTGTCTCTACCTATCGGGTTACCGAGGCATCGGTAGCCCAGTCATCTGGGCTGGTATCATCTTTTGGTTCATGTATAGTAATGGGTTCCCAACCGTAGTAGTAAAAAAAAAACACTTAACGTCTAGCTAACGTTCTTATGACATAGTATTAACGGGAATGATCTTTGTGAACTTGTGACAACACTTTTATAAAAGAAAACCTGTGAACTCACCAGCATTATATGTTGACATTTTTGGCATGTTTTCTCAGGTCGCTAAGGTAGCAGTCAATGGGCTAGGCGCACGGAGTCATGCACAACGTCTAATATTTTGAAGCATATTAAACAATGTTTTGTAAACAATGATATGTCTTTTGGTTGTAAACAAGAAATGCTTCCGCTGCTGGTTTACAGCTCAAAGCAATGTATTTTGGTTTTAAAAATATATATGAATGCATGTTTGTTGTATGTTTATTGTGATCGTTGACTGAGATCCTGGTGTGTCACGCGCCTCGCGGTAAAGCCCCGCACGTGGAATTTGAGGGTGTGACAGATTGGTATCAGAGCCAACGGTTATAGTGAACTAGGAATGCATGTAGAGTCTAGTCTATAACTGAGTCGCACACACTAGACGGTCACAGATGGTCGAGTCTTAACATGTGGGGTAACAATATGACTTGTCGGGGGTGTCGGTGTCATCATCTTCTACGCTACATCATCTGTCTACTCTTTATCATTCTATTTCTTGACTCATCCTTGCTATAATTCGATGGCGAACGGTATACTATTGAACCTTCTTGACGGCGGTGTACATTGTGGTAGCTCCGGCGTACTCTTGAGATCTGTCCAGGGATTCGGACATCTCCCTTCTATGCCCTAATGGACACGCTCGTTCCAATGCATACTATCTTGTACTTATACTTATGATAATACCATGATTGGGCGCTAGTGTTCGGTAACTTGAACTTCGAACTTAAAGCACGCCTGGAGGACCATGTAGAGTAGTTTATCATGTCGGGTGCACACGAGATTATAAACTGTGATGCATGGGATCCCTAGCGGACTTTGTGTTTGAACGGATGGACCCGAACTGGGCTCGGTCTAGTTCCTTAAAATTCCTAATGGGTTATACCACGGGCAAGCCTAAATATTTTGTTTCATGTTGTGACAGAAGACGTCGGGAGCTCGTGGAGGTCGCAGAGGCGGCCGTGCTGGCGGTCGTGCTGGCGGCGGTGGCCGTGGGAACGTTAATATGACCCAAGCGGAGTTGGATAACCTGATGCAGCAGCACGTGAACATTGCTTTGGCTGCATTCCAAGCCGCTCATAATGCTATGGGTGGTACGTCAACTCTCACCTATCCTACCTTGTCCTAGGGTACTGTACCTTTTCTTGATTTTCACCAGTGTGTCTGTTCCAGGTGGTGCTGTCAATCCCCCTCCACCCCAGTGTTCTTACAAGAAGTTTATGGATTGCAAGCCCCACAACTTTAGTGGAACCGAAGGGGCAGTGGGACTGCTCCGCTGGTTGGAGAAAATTGAGTCGGTTTTCTCGATGTGCAGCTGCCCGGAAGGCGACTGGGTGAAATATGCTTCTGCGACCCTGGAGGGTCAAGCTCTGACTTGGTGGAACTCCACCACCCAGACCATGGGTATTGGGGAAGCTCACGCTATGCCCTGGACAGAGTTCACTCAGTTGTTGAAAAATGAGTACTGCCCGAGGGATGAAATCCAGAAACTTGAGCACGAAGTCTGGAATCATAAGATGGTGGGGTCTGAGATTGAAGCCTACACGGCTAGGCACAATGAGTTGGCGGTGTTGTGCCCTGATTTGCACACACCGGAATACCGGAGGATCGAGCACTATGTTGCTGGGTTGGTGCCGGAGATTGCGCGGTTGGTAGCTGCGGGTAAGCTCACTGTTTATTCTGAGGTGGTTCGGTCGGCTCACAGGCTGACCAATATGAAGGTGGCGGAAGGGGTCTTGCCTCCTCGAGGCGCTGCTGTGAAGGCCCCTGAGAATAACAAGCATAAATGGGAGAGTGTGGGTGAAGGCTCGAGTTCGGCTCAGTCTCAGCAGGTGAAGATGTAACACCCCAACCGATGGCGGAAACATCGGGATGTCACGTATTGATGATTGTTCAGTAGCTCATGGTGAATAATAAATTCCATTAAATAATTTAAATGAATTACATACAATTGTTCTAAGATTTGTACATCAAATTGAATAAAGCTATACACATATCTTCAAGCACCAATTCAAATCTTCAAGCAAATAGAACCTGAAACATGTTAAGTTGGAAATGTTTTGGGTCAACAAAAGTTGGTGAGAATTACATAGGTTTTTGATAATTGAGTAAAAATGATGTGCAATTCATGTGTCATGTCAATCTAGTCCATATGTGAGAACATACTAGAAATAAATCGAGTGCATAATCAACCCTGATGACTGTTATAAAATGATACATACCATACGCTCATGGTCCAATATGTTATACGATAACAAACACCCACGCTACCTTTGTAGGAGGCACGTATCCGGGTGGGATTGTCAGTCCAATAGATCTATCAATGTATACCGCCGGCTGATCAATGTTAATGATTATGCTAGAATGGTGCTTACTCTAATCATGCTCAAGACATAATGCAACATAGAAAACACATAGACACATTGATGATTGAATTGCAATGATGATGTTGTAACATGTTTCACCCCAAAAATGGTGATAAATAGAAAAGGGGCTATGTAAAACTCACCTTGGTAAAATGTTATATCTGTTGAGAAATGTGTTGACCAAATGTATCAAGTATCACCCTAAAATGAGGTAATAAATATGTCTAAGTCTATCAAGTCTACAAATGTATAAGTTCTAGGGCTTCGATTTGGGGATAATTGCTCGTTTGATTAATATTAAAAAATATTCGCCAATTGAGAGAAATTTAGTAAATAGATAACCAAAAATCTTTTTATAAATGTTGAACCTAGGATAGTCACCAGAATGTGTTTAAAGTATAAAAATAATTTTTATAAAATTATTTTCTTTAAAATAGATTATTAAATCTATTTATTAGAAATTGCCAATATTTAACTTTAATATCCAAAAATACTAAAATTAAAGAATTCCTATTTTAAAAATCATATTTCTGTTCTAAATGATTAAAAATAAATTGTATAAAATTTTGGTGCAAAAATGATGAAAATTGAATTTATTATGATTTAATTATGATTAAAACTAACAAAAATTGATTAAAAATGTTAAATAAATGATTTTTCTGAAATAAAAATCATTTTTGAAAAGCTTAATGTTATAAAAACTTAGGATAATTTTTGTGGAAATTAATAAGATCGTTTTGATATTTTTATAGATTTTTATAAATAAAGTAGAATAAACTTGATTTAATTATTATAAATATTAAATGAATAAATTTCAGAAAAATAAAAATTGTAGATAAAGCTTTGACATCAGATTTGTTAAATATAATTTTTTTGGAATTTATAAAAAGGTTTTGATATTTAAAAAGGAATTTACAAGATTTAAATGAAATATATATATATATATATATATATAATTGATTTGTTTTTTAAAAAAAAAAAAAAAAAGGTGAAAATGGGTGCCCAAGCTGGGCCTCGAACCCTTGGTTGTGGCCGGTTTGATGGCTTTAACAACATGTGCCTACCAACTGATCTGTTGATCAGTTGGTGTTTGATTTTGGTTTTTAAAATATAAGAATAGAGAAGACATAGTTCATCTTCCCCAATTCAAGGCCTTCGAGCCCTAGCTTACCCAATCCGTTTAATAATGGATTCAGAAGCTGAATAACCATAGGGTTAATGATTATCAGGGGGCGAATATTGAAACCCAACAACGAAAACAACTTACAAGATATGAAATCGTGGATTGATGCATGGTCAAACTAAAAGTCAAACGTGCACAAATGGCTTCGAATGCGTGATTGAATACAGAATTTGAAGGTAGAGGGATGTTTATCGGCGAGTTGTGACTGAGGTAGCACGTTCAATTTATAGTGGAATGATTTGGATGCTTGATTTGGCAATGTTGACCTTGTCATGAATGTATACGCGTATATGGTTAAATTGGGTAAAATTGATAGTTGTTAATCGTGATTTACAGTCATTGATGGCCGATAATCACGTTTCCTAAGTCAACCTTGATTAACCATGAGTTAATTAAATCAATTAAAGGGTCAAAAAGTGGAGCAAAAAGGAAAGAAGAAAAAAAAAATTAAAATATCTGCTTCTGCTACTGTTCGCGTCCACAGGGAAAGGAAGAAGGGACGAAAAAAAATGTGCTTAAATATAATTTACGTTGGGTTTAGATCAAATGGAAGGGTGTGGAGTAGTGGATAACACGCGTGTGTTGTGTGTCCTTGGTGTCCGGTTCGATACCCGGCATCAGCACCATTTTATTTCTTTTTTTAACATAAAGAGGGGGGTTGGGCTTGGGCTAGCTGGGCCGGCTCCTGGGCCTGGTGTTGGGTTGCAGGCTTCTGATCTGGGCTTTAAGTTAAGAAGAAGGGTGGGTTTGGGTTTAAAGGGATATTGGTTAAGAGTTTTTTTTTTTTTTTTTATAAAACTAACTTTATTATTATTATTATTATTTTTATTAGAAAAAAAATGCATTATATACACACATATATATTTATATATATATATATAGGTTGCGAGTTAGGGAAAATAAATATAGACTCGGGTACATTAGTGTAGAATTAAAATAAGGGCTTTTTCGTATCAAAATTGGGTGAAAATTTTGCGATGTTACAGTCTCCCCTACTTTTAGGAACTTCGTCCCGAAGTTAAGAGAAACGCTAGGTTTACAATTGGTCAACTACTGAAAACCTTGATAAAATTTCACACTACCTTAACGTACCTGTAAATTCATGATTACGTTCCGGACCGCAATCACCAATTTACCTTACATTAAGGTTTTGTGTCCTTCATGACTCTACCGATTGTTGAGCAGGTCTGATAGTCTCCACCAGTCGTTGAGCAGGTGGTAGGGCCTCTCCCCGACTGTTGGAAAGACATGATGACCTCCACCAATCGTTGAGTAGATTGTTTGGTAGTCGACTAATTATTGTTGTACAAGTAAGCAAGTATGATTATATTTATAGTAATCAATTCATATTCAGACAAGCATACACACAGATGTTATGATATTACTTGAATTTATTACTTGAATCAAAAGCGTCATTACATAGAATTAAAAGCAAACAACATTTAAATGGTGGGACTTGCTGTTATGTAGCTGGAGGGTCTTGATCTCGGTTTAGTTTAGGGCATCGGTTACGGTAGTGATTTGGGTTATAGCATTGACCATAGTTGTAATTACCAAGACGTTTAGGATTAGTAACCTGAGCAGGGTTGTGGATAATCGCAGTCAGTCGGGCATCAACACCTTTGTTGTTTTTGTTGTTGTTGTGGTTGGTGTTGTGGTTGTTGTTACTTTCCTCTTGGTTTTCACCATTGTTATTGCGAGTGCTACGACGCGGAGACATGATCCGTGAGGGGCACAATGAAGTCTCAATGAGGCATGAAATGAATGAGGTAATATAAGGAATGTAATCATTTATTCATTAATTAAAACGAATAAATGAAGACGTTGACTTATCAAAGATTCCAGATTTTTATAACATATGAAGACATGCTTTAGCCTATAAGTGAACACTCATCCCGAGAATTCCCAGGTAGGCATCCGGGTCCCTCGTCTGATTGGGATATATGCGCAATGCCAGCCTAGACAGAAGACTCAGAATACAGGCGTTCACCCTTCCAGATTGCACGTGTTCGTTATTAAAATATAGAACTTCGACGAGATCTCAAGGTGGTTCAGGTTAAACCTGAGGATTTTGTCCTATGAGTCTAAGAGTAGATCCACTGGTGGAGAGCAACCTTCTTGTAGGAATGAAAGTAGGGATAAGAAGTAGGAGGGAGATAGAGTATAGCAAGTAAAAGAAGCAAGTACTTGTTAAATCCTATGGTTATAGACTAGATTATTTTTCTAATAACCTAATTCCCTATAACCATGGCTCTGATACCAATCTGTAACACCCCAACCGATGGCGGAAACATCGGGATGTCACGTATTGATGATTGTTCAGTAGCTCATGGTGAATAATAAATTCCATTAAATAATTTAAATGAATTACATACAATTGTTCTAAGATTTGTACATCAAATTGAATAAAGCTATACACATATCTTCAAGCACCAATTCAAATCTTCAAGCAAATAGAACCTGAAACATGTTAAGTTGGAAATGTTTTGGGTCAACAAAAGTTGGTGAGAATTACATAGGTTTTTGATAATTGAGTAAAAATGATGTGCAATTCATGTGTCATGTCAATCTAGTCCATATGTGAGAACATACTAGAAATAAATCGAGTGCATAATCAACCCTGATGACTGTTATAAAATGATACATACCATACGCTCATGGTCCAATATGTTATACGATAACAAACACCCACGCTACCTTTGTAGGAGGCACGTATCCGGGTGGGATTGTCAGTCCAATAGATCTATCAATGTATACCGCCGGCTGATCAATGTTAATGATTATGCTAGAATGGTGCTTACTCTAATCATGCTCAAGACATAATGCAACATAGAAAACACATAGACACATTGATGATTGAATTGCAATGATGATGTTGTAACATGTTTCACCCCAAAAATGGTGATAAATAGAAAAGGGGCTATGTAAAACTCACCTTGGTAAAATGTTATATCTGTTGAGAAATGTGTTGACCAAATGTATCAAGTATCACCCTAAAATGAGGTAATAAATATGTCTAAGTCTATCAAGTCTACAAATGTATAAGTTCTAGGGCTTCGATTTGGGGATAATTGCTCGTTTGATTAATATTAAAAAATATTCGCCAATTGAGAGAAATTTAGTAAATAGATAACCAAAAATCTTTTTATAAATGTTGAACCTAGGATAGTCACCAGAATGTGTTTAAAGTATAAAAATAATTTTTATAAAATTATTTTCTTTAAAATAGATTATTAAATCTATTTATTAGAAATTGCCAATATTTAACTTTAATATCCAAAAATACTAAAATTAAAGAATTCCTATTTTAAAAATCATATTTCTGTTCTAAATGATTAAAAATAAATTGTATAAAATTTTGGTGCAAAAATGATGAAAATTGAATTTATTATGATTTAATTATGATTAAAACTAACAAAAATTGATTAAAAATGTTAAATAAATGATTTTTCTGAAATAAAAATCATTTTTGAAAAGCTTAATGTTATAAAAACTTAGGATAATTTTTGTGGAAATTAATAAGATCGTTTTGATATTTTTATAGATTTTTATAAATAAAGTAGAATAAACTTGATTTAATTATTATAAATATTAAATGAATAAATTTCAGAAAAATAAAAATTGTAGATAAAGCTTTGACATCAGATTTGTTAAATATAATTTTTTTGGAATTTATAAAAAGGTTTTGATATTTAAAAAGGAATTTACAAGATTTAAATGAAATATATATATATATATATATATATATATATATATATAATTGATTTGTTTTTTTTTTTAAAAAAAAAAGGTGAAAATGGGTGCCCAAGCTGGGCCTCGAACCCTTGGTTGTGGCCGGTTTGATGGCTTTAACAACATGTGCCTACCAACTGATCTGTTGATCAGTTGGTGTTTGATTTTGGTTTTTAAAATATAAGAATAGAGAAGACATAGTTCATCTTCCCCAATTCAAGGCCTTCGAGCCCTAGCTTACCCAATCCGTTTAATAATGGATTCAGAAGCTGAATAACCATAGGGTTAATGATTATCAGGGGGCGAATATTGAAACCCAACAACGAAAACAACTTACAAGATATGAAATCGTGGATTGATGCATGGTCAAACTAAAAGTCAAACGTGCACAAATGGCTTCGAATGCGTGATTGAATACAGAATTTGAAGGTAGAGGGATGTTTATCGGCGAGTTGTGACTGAGGTAGCACGTTCAATTTATAGTGGAATGATTTGGATGCTTGATTTGGCAATGTTGACCTTGTCATGAATGTATACGCGTATATGGTTAAATTGGGTAAAATTGATAGTTGTTAATCGTGATTTACAGTCATTGATGGCCGATAATCACGTTTCCTAAGTCAACCTTGATTAACCATGAGTTAATTAAATCAATTAAAGGGTCAAAAAGTGGAGCAAAAAGGAAAGAAGAAAAAAAAAAAAATTAAAATATCTGCTTCTGCTACTGTTCGCGTCCACAGGGAAAGGAAGAAGGGACGAAAAAAAATGTGCTTAAATATAATTTACGTTGGGTTTAGATCAAATGGAAGGGTGTGGAGTAGTGGATAACACGCGTGTGTTGTGTGTCCTTGGTGTCCGGTTCGATACCCGGCATCAGCACCATTTTATTTCTTTTTTTAACATAAAGAGGGGGGTTGGGCTTGGGCTAGCTGGGCCGGCTCCTGGGCCTGGTGTTGGGTTGCAGGCTTCTGATCTGGGCTTTAAGTTAAGAAGAAGGGTGGGTTTGGGTTTAAAGGGATATTGGTTAAGAGTTTTTTTTTTTTTTTTTTATAAAACTAACTTTATTATTATTATTATTATTTTTATTAGAAAAAAAATGCATTATATACACACATATATATTTATATATATATAGGTTGCGAGTTAGGGAAAATAAATATAGACTCGGGTACATTAGTGTAGAATTAAAATAAGGGCTTTTTCGTATCAAAATTGGGTGAAAATTTTGCGATGTTACAGAAGAGGTCCGATGTTGGGGGACCGTCGACTGACCAGAAACCGGGCGGTTATACCGGGAAGTTGCCGAAATGTGACCAGTGTGGATTTCATCACAACGGTCGTTGTGAGGACCGGAACCGCTGCCATAGGTGCCATAAGCTTGGGCACCAGGCAAAGGATTGCAGGGTTAATCTCCAGGGTAATCGGAACCCACCTGCTACACCTACTCTGGCTCCTCAGGTTGCTGCTCCCCAGGGAAACCAGGGTAAACAGGGGTGCTTTAATTGTGGTGAGCTTGGTCACTACAAGCGTGAATGCCCAAAGTTGAAGCAGGGCGAAGCTGGGAAGAACGGAGCGGGTAATGGGAACAACGGGGGCGGAGGCAGGAATGCTCGCGCTTTTGTGATTGGTTCGAGCGGGGCTCGACAGGATCCTGACACTGTTACTGGTACGTTTCTTCTCGATAATCGCTATGCTACGGTTTTATTCGATTCCGATGCCGATAAGAGTTTTATATCTCTTGGGTTTAGTCAATTGCTTGATAGAGTACCTACACCTTTAGAGGCTAAGTACTTGATAGAATTGGCTGATGGTAAGAAAGTCGAAGCGACGCACGTCCTTAGGGAGTGTCGCCTTGAGTTGTCGGGTTATTCCTTTCCTATTGACCTGATGCCGGTGTCCTTGGGTAGCTTCGATGTTGTTGTGGGTATGGATTGGTTGTCCTTGTATCATGCTGAGATCGTTTGTTTCGATAAAGTCATTCGACTTCCCCTCCCTGATGGAGAAATTCTGTTGGTGCACGGTGAGAAGAGCGGGGTCCCTTTGAGTATCATCTCGTGTATGAAAGCTTATAAGTATCTTCGGAAGGGGTATTTCACCATTCTGGCACTTGTTTCTGTAGTCCCAAAATACTAGATCTTGTTGAATGCAATAGATTGTTATCACTTAGAAACACCTATTAGTTAGGTGTTTCAAGTGATTAATCCAAGAAACAAATAAAACTAGATGAACATTGAAAGACCCGACACACACAATGAATAACATAATGATTCCATAACAGATTTGAAGATGAATAACCTTGGAATATGATTAAGTACGCACGTATGCAAAGTGTGCTACAAAGATAAACTCCAAAACCCCAAACCTAGAGCTGTGCACACACTTTCTATATATAGGAGAACCCTGGGCCTGCGCACTTAGCATAAGTGCGCAGGGCCCGTGTATATAAGTGCGCAGCCCTAGGGTTTGTGTACAAAAACATGTGTTAATTACATTCTAAGCCCTTCAACTATAAGTCTTTACAATAAACACTCAAAAGTCTCTATTCTGGTAACTGTGGTCTCAAAATAACCCAACAATACTCCCCCTAGACCACAGCTACCAGTCTTCAATCTTCAGTCAACCTCCACATCGCTTTCCTCCCCCTCAACCTGAGCAGGGGGGTCTTGTAAGTACAGTGTGACCGGATCTACCTCAGCTGCTGGAGGAGTTTGTGTAGATTCTGTTGTGGTTCCTTCAGGATTTGCTACTGATACAGGTTCTTCTGGAAGTACCTCTGATGCTGCAGTTTCTGTAGCAGCAGCATCAGCAGTTTCTGTAACAGTAGCAGCAGCAGCAGCATGCGCAGCCTTCTCCCTGTCTTCTTTTTCTTTATCTGCTGCGTTTATCCTGTCAACTAAATCCAGCAGCTCACTCTTCAATTTCAAAGCCCTATCTACTGCTCTTCTAAACAGCACGACTTCTTCAAACAGTGTGTTTCCAGCACCAACATTGATCTGATTCGCAAAAAGCATATTCAGATCTGACAAGTTTAGTGCGAACACATCAACCGGATCCAAGATTCTCAACACCTCTGAATCATTTTCCAGCTTGATCACCGCTTCACCAGTGTTGCTGTCATAGAACCATTTCTTGAAGTTTCTTAGCATCACTGGAAGCTCGGGTCTGATCGGAACTCGTGTGACGACCTGAGGAGGGTCTATCACATAAGTTATCATTCCTCTTCCCGTTGCTGGATCGATTCTGGTCTTTGATATTCTTCTTCTAGGCTTTTGCGGCTTGAATATCTGGAAGTCACTTTCACATTCTTTCCTGATAAAGTTCTCAACCATGCCAGCTTGTGAGTCAAGAGAGGGATTAATGAATGGGGCCCTGCTAAGTTCCCTGATATCCCATCGGGGAAGAGATTTCAGCTCCTTCTGACCCTTGAAGTATTGGATTACCCCCCTCTCCTTTTCACAGCAAACAGTCCCTTTTCAGCATCATACTTCCACGAGATAATCTTTTCTCGATGAGCAGACCTGGTATGATGAATGTTCTGATGTAAAGCAGGAATGGTAATTGGCTTTCTTGGGAACCATGCTGCTCTTTCAGGGTCTAGTTTGTGCCCATCAGATGTCTCATAGATGACTTCTTGATCGGTTCCCATCTCTACAAAACTGTCAGGCATCTCATCTTCACTGACCTCGTCCACTTCACTAGCCTCAGCCTCCTTTTCTTTCTCCTTTTCCGCCTCCAGAAACTTTCCAAAGTCAAAAGTTTCGTCAAAAGTAGCTCTGGGAGCACCTGTTAACTGCTGCCTCAAATCCTGAAACATGTCAAACATCTGCACATGAACCTGATGTTGAAACTTAATCAGGTATCTTTGATCCTTGATCACTTTCTCCATTTTCTTGTTCTTGACTTTGAGCTTTTTCACCTTCTTTCTTAGCTCCTGGTTATTGTGCACATCACTTTTCATTGTGCAGAATTCCCTGGCCGCAACCTTACCTATCTCCTTCACAAGCTTCTCGTATAGTTCCTGATGCACCGGTTTTCGACGAGGTGCAGCAGGAGCTGATGAAGAAGGTTCAGCTGATCGGTGGGTAGGAGCTTTGGGGGCTGATGCAGTGGCAGTGGAAGGCCCTGGAGCAGAAGTTGCAGCAGTAGAAGGCCCTGGTTGGTTTGGTTGTTCTTCCCCAAAAATCCGTTCCATGTACACTTGCGCCTCAACATCATCCGGTGTTATCACTCGAGGGATCTCAGATTCAGGAAGCTGTTGTCTTCTTTTCTTTCTAGCTTCCCTTTCATATTCAGCTACTGCTCGTACATTTTCTGCAGCTTCAATCTGTTCGGGTGTCAAAGATTCTCTCGATTCTTGCAGTAAGCCAGCTGGCCTTTTCTTCATGCTGGGCTTTGCTCGAGCCGGCTCAGATGCCACTCTTTTGCCCCTGGCCTTTTCTTGGGCGATCTCTTCAGCAGTTGGCTGAGCTGATGTAGTGGGTGCAGATGGTTCGGGTGTGGGAGCAGCTGTGGGTTGTTGTCGAGCCTGAGCAGCGTCTGCCTTTCTCTTATTGATCTTGTTGTAGATCTCTATGACAATCGGATATCGCTGAGCCGCATACATGTGCTCAAGCATTGGTTCCCAATCCGGTGTGTTGCATTCTGTGAAGAATCTAGCCCCTCTGGTGAAAATGTATTCATCACCGAGAGGCAGATTCTCGTGCTGAGTGTTGATCATCATCTGAATGAACCTGGGGTACATCGCCCATTTCCCCGACCCAGCTTCTGCATTCTTTATCAAGTAGTCAAAAATCATCCCGGATAGGTTGAACTTTTCTTCTTTGCAGATCTTTATCATAGCCGTCGACCATTCAGTACTGAGTGCATTGTAGCCTCCCTTTCTGTGACCTAGAGACATAATGAATACATGACTAATGAGTCTCCAGTCTCTCGTCAGTTGTGTCTTCTTAACATCGCCCCTCTTGTCAAACTCGCCTTTGTAACCGAACCTCCTGAACTGTTCATGAATGTCTGCTTTTGCCATAAATCTGACGGTTCCTGGTTCATCCCGTAGTCTCAGCACTGTTCGAACTGTATCTTCAGTAATGAATAGAGGCCTGTTTCGGACTGTTGCTTTGATACGCTTGACTCTTGCAACTGTTTCAACTCGAGCAGAACGCCAGAAATCTTCAATCTGTGAAACGTACACTGGTTCGACGTTCTCCACAGCAAAACCGATTCGGCTGCGTCTAATCCAGGTCACAACGTCTTTGAACTGCACATCATCGGTATCCAGATTCATCGGCTGGTTGTGCATGCCTCTACGATCCCATTCAAGTTCCATCTGTTTAACCAAGAGCACGAAACGCCAATTAGATCTCGGATAATTGATTTTAGACTTAAACTTACACGGACAACGAACTTAGACCTAGATCTTATTAATATTTTTAGATTTTGAATTTTAACGGTCATTGGATTAAGGATTGATGAATTGATGTTATCGGTGTCAATGGTACGTTTGAATTTTAGTTATTTGATTATTAAGGTCCGGTTTTGAGTTCGCAGTCCGTTAAAGTGTCTTAATAGTCAAAATGAAAGATGTGTGTGGTTTAGAGTCCAAGTGTTCAAGAGTGTCAAGTACTCAGTCCAGTTCAAGTACTCAGGCCCATTTTAGTACGCAGGCCCATTTAAATACGCAGGCCCATTTAAAGTCAAGTGCTCAGTCAAGTGCGCACATACTTTGACTGAGCACTTAGTTAGCACTTAGACCAAAACAAGTACGCAGGTGAGTCCACCCGGGCATGGTAACCCCTTAGATCACATAGTCAAGTCTGCGTACTAAGCAAGTACGCAGACACTTGAACCTTCGTTCAAGATTTCAAGTTCACAGTTATGTACGCAGATGATTAGGGTTTCTGTGTACTTATATGACTATGAAACAAGTACGCAGTCTCTATGAGACAAGTGCGCACATGTTCATATGTCAAGTACGCAGATCTTCAAATCTTTAAAAACCCAATAATACAAGAACAACCAACATAAGATCCGTTTATAACCTGTAATCTCAACAAATAAATCATTAGAAACATAAGATCTACCTTGATAAACAGTAAATACGAGTCAATGAACACAGAAACAAGGTATGGTATGAGTGATTTGTGTGTGATTGTTGTGTGATTATGATGTTGATGATGATGAACGGTGAAGATGATGATGAACAGGTGATTTTGGGGTGATTAGGGTTAGTAAGAAAACTGTTAAGGGTGATAAAAACTTTTGACCAACATTGACCTGGTATATATATACCTTCAACTAATGGGCCTGCGCACTTGAGTTAAGTGCGCAGGGCCCAACAAGTACGCAGATACCCATAATTTTGGCCCAAAGATAGAAAATAAAGCCCAAATCCTTTAGATTAAGGGGGTTTTTCCAAATCTTACCTTCTGCATTCAAGATCATACTGACCATACCTGCCGGAACCCGTTTCAACTTCCCGTTGGATAGCTGCAGCCTAAGAACAATTGTCGGTATGCTTGTCCACTTAAATCCATGCCCTTTCTCTTTCAACATGTGTTTGGTGATACTGTTTATCATGTTTTTCGGTAATATTGACGAAAATTTTATGGACCCCACAGTGTGCTAGGTATTGGCCTACCGATCCTCAAGGTTTATTGAAATATAATGATGAGAGCTTCAGGTCTATGTTACCATAAGCAGAGAAGATGATCATTATCTTGATCAGATGATGAGAGCTTCAGGTCTATGTTACCATAAGCAGAGAAGATGATCATCTGATCGTTTGGTGAGCTATCTATGTATGTTTGCACGTCACTAACATTGCGTGTCTTTTCTGCTCAGTTTCAAAAATTTTGTTTTTCTTAGCCCCGCATTGGTAGCTTGCACTCTTAGGTGTCTTTTGATTTGCTTATGCACAAAATTTTCTGTGTCTTTTAATTTCTCAACCTATGTATGACCGGACTCAGCTTGTGCAGACCTAAAGCACAGTGGGAATCCAGCTTTCCGTGTAGATCTTCATTGTTGATCACCTAATGGCAGTTTACTTGATTTCAGGCTGAATCTACCGACATATCGTTGCTTGAGGCCACAACATCCTCTGGGTCATATTCACATGCTGACGAGATATGATTAGTTCCTATCATTTCCTGAATTAATTTTGCAATAAGAATAGACCGGTTCACTTTCTCCCCCAAAAATCTTGTTTTAAAGGAAAATAAGATTTTTCTTTTTATAAAATATACAAATTTTTTTTTTTTTTTTTTTATTCAAAGTTGATCATCTCAAGCCATGAAACCAACTGATGAAACCGGGTTTTATCAAAAGCTTTTGTAAAGATATCTGCTTTTTGATCAGCAGTATCGATAGGCAACACCTGTATGTACCCTTTGTCGTGTGCATCGCGAATTGAGTGAATCCGAATTTCAATGTGTTTGGTTTTAGAGTGGTCAATTGGATTCTTCACGATGTCACGACATGCATCATTATCAATGAAAATAGGTGTATGCATGACATTCAAACCGTAGTCCAAAAGCTGATTTTGGATCCATAACACCTGACAGCAACAACTGGAAGCAGCTGTGTATTCGGCCTGAGCAGTAGAGATTGACACGGTGGTCTGCTTCTTGCTTTGCCAAGACACTAGCCGGTTACCCAGAAATTGACAGCCACCAGAGACAGATTTTCTGTCTATCCTACAACCTGCATGATCACTATCAGAGTAAGCGATTAGATCAAAGTTATCGCTCTTAGGATACCATAAACCAAGTTTAGGTGTTCCTTTGAGGTAGCGGAAGACTCTTTTTACTGCAGTCTCATGCGATTGCTTAGGATTAGACTGAAAACGCGCACAGCATCCAACTGCCCACATTATATCTGGTCTGCTAGCTGTAAGATACATCAGAGAGCCAATCATTGATCGATATGTATGAGGATTCACTGAAGGCCCCTGAAGATCTGGTACAAATGTTGTTTGGGCCGCAAAAGGAGTATTGGACGGCTTGCAATCGGTCATGTTGAATTTTGCCAAGATGTCTCTTGTATACTTCGCTTGATGAATTAGAATTCCGTCTTCTTTTTGCTGTACTTCCAAGCCTAAGAAAAACGATAATTCTCCCATCATGCTCATTTCAAACTGAGACTTCATGATGCTTTCAAATTCCCTGCACAAATTTTCATCAGTGGAACCAAAGATAATATCATCAACATAAATCTGAACAAGGATAGAGTGTTTATTGACTTCTTTGGTGAATAAGGTCATGTCGATCTTCCCCCTAGTATACCCATTCTGCAGCAAGTATGACGATAAGGTCTCATACCAAGCTCGTGGAGCTTGATGAAGTCCATAGAGAGCCTTATCCAGTTTGTAATACTTATTGGGATGATGGGGATCTTCAAAACCTGGGGGTTGACACACATAGACTTCTTCTTTGATCTTCCCGTACAGAAATGCACTTTTCACATCCATCTGAAAGACTTTGAAGTTCTTGTATGAGGCGTAAGCCAGGAAGATACGAATAGCTTCAAGTCTAGCAACTGGAGCGAACACTTCCTCATAATCAATGCCCTCCTGTTGACGAAATCCCTGAACGACTAAACGAGCCTTGTTCTTAATTACCACGCCTCGTTCATCCATTTTGTTGCGAAAAACCCACCTTGTTCCAATAGGATACTTTCCTTCAGGTAAATCCACAAGCTCCCAAACCTTTAGCTTCCTAAACTGATACAGCTCATCCTGCATGGCTTCAACCCAACTTGCATCTCTGACAGCATCTTCAATACTGAAAGGTACCGTCTGAGATAAGAAGGCTGAAAGTGCAATATTCAGTTTGTCTGCCTGATTTCTAGTAAGAACACCCTCAGAGATTGGTCCAATGATGTTCTCCACAGGGTGATCCTTAAAAGATTTAAATCCCATGTTCGGTTCTTCTTGAATATGGGAAGGCAGATTGGAAAGATGATCTGTAGGAGTTGACGAACTGGATGGATCATTTGCAGACTGTTGTGCTGAAGATGTTTCTTCTGAAGCTGGAGTAACTTCAGGAGATGTAGTGGTATCAACAGTTGCATCACCATTTGTGGTTTGAAGGGGAACAATTGGATCAGCTACGAGTGGAGAGAAGCGGGTGGTGAAAGGTGCTGCATCGTCTTCTGAAGAGTAAAGAGTATCTTCAAGAGGAGAAGGATCGGCTGCTTGATTTTCAGCTGGTTGTTCATCTATGATGCTAAAATTGTTGAAAACAACATCCACATCAAAGAACCAGTCAGGACCGGCTCCTGTATTAGTAGAGTTGGATTCCTGCCAATCAACATAAAAAGACTCGAGAACCATTTTGGTTCGTTTGTTGTATACTCTATAAGCTTTTTGACTCGAGGAGTATCCAACAAAGAAACACTCATCACCAACTGCATCGAACTTCATTATGTTCTCGAAATTGTTAAGCAGCGTGCATGAGCATCCAAAAGGCCTGAAGTAGTCAATCAAAGGTTTTCTCTTAAAAAGCAACTCATAGCCTGTTTTCCCGCGCGTCTTTACGATTAAGACTCTGTTAAGAACATAACAGGCGGTATTTACAGCTTCAGCCCAGAAAATGATCGGCAGTTTGGAGTCGATAAGCATGGTTCTGGCCGCCTCAATAAGTGTACGATTTTTCCTTTCAGCAACACCGTTCTGTTGAGGAGTTCTCGTAGCACTGTACTGAAGATGAATTCCTCTATTGTTGCAGAAAGTCACGAAACTTTGATTCTTGAATTCGGTTCCGTGATCGCTTCGAATTGATCTAACTTTTGTCTTTATAATGTTTTCAATAAGAGGAACAAACAGCATCAGAATCTCAGCAACTTCACTTTTGTATTCCAGAAAGTACACCCATGTGAATCGGGAAAAATCATCTGTTATCACCAAGCAATAAGACTTTTTAGCTAAACTTTTAACACTAATAGGACCAAACAGATCCATGTGTAATAAATGAAGAGGTGAGTCTATAGAATTCACAGCTTTGGACTTATGCGACTTTTTGTGTTGTTTTCCTTTGGCACATGCTAAACATTTTTCAGAAAAGGGGAATTCCTTAGAAGGAAGACCTCTTACAAGATTTAGTTTTGAAAGCTTATTAATGTTTTTGAAGTTGACATGTCCTAATCGCCTATGCCAAAGCAGTGACTCTGACTCGGATGCTTTAGAAAGTAAGCATGTCATTTGACATTCAGACTTTGCATCCCTCATATTTATCACGTAAGTATTATTTTGTCTAGGAGCTTTAAGCATAATCATGTTGGTAGGAGGAATAAATCCTGGCTTTAGAAAGATGCACTCCATGTCATTAAATAACACTGAGATTCCTTTGTCGCAGACTTGTGATACACTCAGCAGATTGTAACACAATTCTGGAACGTAGTTCACATCTTCTAAAGTTAATGCATCAGAAATCACGTCCCCTATCCCGACTATCTTTCCACCCTTCTCATTGCCGGCAAAAGCAACAAACTCTCCATCAATGAATCGATAGTTTTTCAGGAGTTCTTTCAGTCCCGTCATGTGCCTTGATGCCCCGCTATCAACGTGCCATAGATATCTCATCAGGGCAATCAACCACTTTTGTAGTTTATTCTGAAAAGTACATAAGACAACAGAAATATACAGATAAATATATGAGATACTATGTACAAACACGACTCAGACCACACTTTAAGTAACTTTTGGAATCCAGGTCTGTTTTAGTTTTAATTTGTCGTGATTTTCCCCCGACATAAACTCTTGCCTTTTCCAATTTTTTGTGACCTTAACAAAACTTTTTATGGTTTCTTGAAGATCTTTAATTTGAATTGCAAAAGATTTTTGGTTATTGGTATCAGTTTGTGGTTTGGGTTGCAAATGACACTTTTTAACCACATGTCCTTCATTTCCACATCTAAAACATTTAGAGTGTTTAGGTTTGATCTTTGAAGAAGATCTGGATGATGATGGTTGTGATGTTCTTCTTTTGTTGTTGCTTGAATTGAGGCTGTCTGTTGAACATGCTTCATCACTGTTGTTGTTGCTTGATTCTTCGTTTGTGTTGCATTCTGGCTCGCTGATATCACTTTCTGTATCACTTTGTGATTCTTCAGAAATTGTGTTATCTGTTTCACTTTGTGACTCTTCAGAACATGACACATCTGTTGATGATGGTGTAAATTCTGGAATTTCTTCAGTAAGAAATTTCCCAAACCTGTTTCTTTTTAGTTCTGGAACAAATGGAGATGGTCTATATACATTTTCATTATCACAGAATGCATCATTAAGATCAACACAAACAGGCATAACATTTTCAACACAAACATCCGATCGTTTGATAGGATTCATCCTATCATTTGGGTCCACAACACCCTTTAAATCAAGTTTAGAGGTTAAAGTAATACAGTCATCCGGCCTAGATAAACTATTACAGTTATCCATCCTAGATAAACTATTACAGTCATCCAAATTAGTTAAGTTATTACAGTCATCCGAATTTAAAGAAATGTTTGACTTATCATGGTTCCAGATGAACCAATTCACTGTGGAGTAATTGGCACCTGGGTGACCTAACCCCATTGTTTGACCACCACAACTGTCATCATCGTCCACCTGATCCTGTTGGGTCATATCTGCACTACTTTTACTTATATTAGAGTGTGACTCAGATGTGACACATTCTTTTTCAAAAAGATCATTTTTTGGATGTGGTTTTGGAATGGGTATATATTCACTTTTGCTCAAGGGTAAAAACAGGGATTTTACAATTCCCTTTTTATCCTTATACCCGATTCCATCTTTGACAAAAGATTTCCTTGAACAATCAAGGATATCAGTATGAGCATGCTTGCTTACGTTCCATTTGTCCACAACAATTTGGAGATGATTGGTTTCATTTCTGGATTTTTCTAGTTTTTCAGTTAAGTCATTTATTAAAAAATCTTTTTTGAGAACAAATTCTTTTAGAGTGTGCATTTCAGCAATTGTTGCATTTAACTTTCGCTGATAGGCTAACTCGTTTTCTTTCATTTCAGTATTGATTTTTCGTATGTCATCCATTTCTCTTAAAATTCTCCTATTGTGGGACAAACAGTAAGCAACGGATGTAACACACCTTGGTGAGCACAGCTTTGATTTTATTTCGAGAGGAATACTTACTAGGTCTCTCTCTTCAGCTTCCTTCTTCATGCTCTGTGATTGCTGATTGTCCTTGCTTGTGGAGGTCTTTTCAGCTACAAAGGCTTCCTCAGCAGCAGTCTCCTTCCCTTTCTCCACACTCAACACGCCTTTTAAACCAGCCTTCTCTATCTCTTCTCTTTTTGGCATTTCAGCTGAGGATCCCTCCAGAGAGCTCACACCAAGAGGTGACTTTGTGCAGATCTTTGCCATCAGTGCTTTATTAACTTCAGCTTCTGCCACAGTGACTTCCTCTCCCCAATCGAAATCCTGAACCACAAGCGCCTTCTGCTGGTTACCTTCTTCTCCTTCTGTAATTGCCACCACTCTCTTTGCTGGTTTGGCTTCAACTTGATTCAGAGTTGGACATTCATACTTGAAATGTCCGAGAATTTTGCAGTTATAACACCTGATCTTAGATTTGTCAAACCCAGCTTTCCCCATGCCGACTCTTCTACCGGTTCTATCTTGAAACCTCTTTCACCCTCAAAGTGATCATGGCCATCTGCCATTTCAGATCCATTTCCTCCATATCGTCTGGATCAACTTGATACATGTCCTCAGGACTCATCATATCACTTTTTAGATCACCAGTCTTTAAAGCTTCAAAGCTCGTCATGAAAGCGTTGAAAAGTTCAACGTGTTCAGTTGCCAGCTTCGTCTGTTGAGGATTGAGAGTTGACGGCTGAGGGTTAGTGACACTGGGTTGAGAGTATGGGACAGCTTTTCCTGAACTTGAACTACCACCAATTGTTCCATCAGCATACACGTGAGATGAGCTTGAACCCATGTTCCCCACTGGAGTCATTAGCGCTAAGTTCTTCATTGCAGTGATAGGAACTGCCTTTGGATTGGTCTGATTCATCTCCCTTTTTGTAATGTCCATCTCAAAGGACTTCAATGTGTTGATGAGATCAGCCAATGTGGACTGGGCATCAAGATATTCTTTTCTGATTAGCATGCATTGGATGCTCCATTCTTTTGGTAATGAATCCAGCAGCTTCTTGATAGAATTTCTGTTGTTCACAGGAATTCCAGCCTTTTTCATTTTTGTTAACATACTCATAAACCTATCAATGTGCGAGCTCAGACTCTCCCCACGAATGCTACCGAACATATCATATTCTTTTTGCACCATGTCTTGCTTGTATTGGCGCATCTCTTCATTGCCTTCGTAGTATTCATTCAATGCAAACCACAGATCATGTGCCGTTCCATACTCTTCAAACATGTTGTAAACATCATTAGATAGGGCCATGGTTAGAGCACCATAAGCCTTATGATCTCTTTGAAGTAATTGTTTGTCAACATCGGTATAGGTTGTTGGATCAGGGTTGAATTCTTCTCCAGTGGCAGTGGTTCTCATGGGAATGTGTGGGCCCAACTGGATGGAGTTCCATTGGGTAAAGTCAGTCACGTAAAAGAATGACCTCATTCGGTTTTTCCATGTCCCGTAATCTTCAGCACCTTTTAACTTAGGTACTCTTGTAGTAGTTCCGGTTTCAAGATCTTGTTGTGTGATAGGGTTAACAGTTGATTGATTATTGTTACCAGCCATGTTTTAGATGAATTTTAGAAACGTGGTTCAACAGATTTTAATTATCAGTCCAAAAGATTGTCCAAGTCCGTAAGTACACAGCAAGTTCGCAGTTAAGTGCGCAATTAAGTTCACACTTAAGTTCACAGCAGTCTGGATCAGTATGCAGCAACCTGTAAGAATATAAACATCCTTGTCAAGTTGTAGTCTTAGTTAAGTGTGCAGCTTGGAAGTATACGTGTGGCTATAAGTACGCAGATCAGTTATCATTTGGGCATTATAAGTGCTCAATGTTTACTGATCAGCCTGCGCACTAAATTAAGTGCGCAGACTCACTTAAACTCTCGTTTAAGATTTTAAGTTCGCAGAAACCCTAGCCAAGTACTCAACACTGCACCTTCAGTAAGTGCGCACAGATCCAAGATTTCTGTTTAAGTATGCAGAAACCCTAGATAAGTACTCAAGACAATGAAATGCTATAAACAAGTGCGCAGAGACCAAATAACTTAGGTAAGCAAGTGCGCAGAGACCAAATTCAAAAACAACAAGTGCGCAGGGATCAATTCAAAAGAGTAAGTGCGCAGAAACCAAATTCAAAAGCAACAAGTGCGCAGAAACCCTAGATGCGTACAAAATGACAAGTACTCAAACTAAGAAACAAGTGCTCAGCTTATGAGATATGTGCGCAGTATATATGAAATAAGTGCGCAGATACGAGCTGTAACAAACATGAAATTCAGCTGAATCTTTTCTAAACCATTTTCTGATCAAAATAATATACTCTAAACATTTAGAAACACGATTTTCACAAGATTTGAAACCAAAATATGAGAAAAACACCTAAATTTTAAAGTTTACAAAGAAAATAATCTTGATAATAAAAGCTTAACAAGATGAGGGTTTTGGTATCTTAAAGTAGATACAATCTAGAGCACAATGGCTCTGATACCAAATTGTAGTCCCAAAATACTAGATCTTGTTGAATGCAATAGATTGTTATCACTTAGAAACACCTATTAGTTAGGTGTTTCAAGTGATTAATCCAAGAAACAAATAAAACTAGATGAACATTGAAAGACCCGACACACACAATGAATAACATAATGATTCCATAACAGATTTGAAGATGAATAACCTTGGAATATGATTAAGTACGCACGTATGCAAAGTGTGCTACAAAGATAAACTCCAAAACCCCAAACCTAGAGCTGTGCACACACTTTCTATATATAGGAGAACCCTGGGCCTGCGCACTTAGCATAAGTGCGCAGGGCCCGTGTATATAAGTGCGCAGCCCTAGGGTTTGTGTACAAAAACATGTGTTAATTACATTCTAAGCCCTTCAACTATAAGTCTTTACAATAAACACTCAAAAGTCTCTATTCTGGTAACTGTGGTCTCAAAATAACCCAACAGTTTCGGTTTCGTCAGAGGAAGAGAAGAAGATTGAAGATATTCCCGTCGTTCGTGATTTTCCCGATGTATTTCCTGAGGAGTTACCTGGCCTCCCGCCTTATCGTCAGGTCAAATTCGGTATTGAACTTGCTCCAGGTGCGGCCCCTATTTCCCGAGCCCCATATCGTCTTGCACCTCCCGAGATGCAGGAGTTGTCTAATCAGTTGCAGGAGCTGCTAGAGAAGGGTTTCATCCGACCTAGTTCGTCCCCGTGGGGAGCCCCTATTCTGTTTGTCAAGAAGAAGGACGGAAGCCAGCGAATGTGTATCGACTACAGGGAATTGAACAAGGTTACTATCAAGAATCGTTACCCTCTTCCTCGCATCGATGACTTATTCGACCAACTTCAGGGTTCTAGTTTCTATTCGAAGATCGATTTGAGATCGGGGTACCATCAGTTGAGGGTCTAAGAAGCTGACATTCCGAAGACCGCCTTTCGAACTCGCTATGGCCATTTTGAATTCTTGGTCATGCCTTTTGGTCTCACCAATGCACCCGCCATTTTTATGGATTTGATGAACCGTGTTTGCAAGCCTTATCTTGATAAATTCGTGATTGTCTTCATTGATGATATTCTAGTCTATTCCAAGAGCGAAGTGGACCACCAGGAACACTTGCGTCTTGTTTTGGAACTCCTGAGGCGGGAACAGTTGTACGCCAAGTTTTCTAAGTGTAGCTTCTGGTTGCGTGAAGTCCAGTTCCTTGGTCATGTAGTTAATGAGAAAGGAATTCACGTTGACCCAGCTAAGATTGAAGCCATCAAAGACTGGGAAGCACCAAAGACGCCATCTGAGGTGCGGCAATTCCTGGGTATTGCAGGTTATTATCGTCGTTTTATCGAGGGATTTTCGAAGATCGCTCAACCCCTCACCTCGCTTACCCAGAAGGACAAGAAGTTCGACTGGGGTGATTCGCAGGAGTCGGCCTTCCAGATGTTAAAGGCGAAACTCTGTTCTGCTCCTATCTTATCCTTGCCTGAAGGCACGGACGATTTTGTGGTTTATTGTGACGCTTCTATCCGGGGTCTCGGTTGTGTGCTAATGCAGCGCGAGAAGGTCATCGCCTATGCTTCTCGTCAGCTCAAAGTTCATGAGAAAAACTACCCCACCCACGATCTGGAATTGGGTGCTGTAGTCTTTGCTTTAAAGATATGGAGGCATTACTTGTACGGTACCAAGTGCACTATTTACACCGATCACAAGAGCCTCCAGCATATCTTTGATCAGAAGGTGTTGAATATAAGACAGCGTCGCTGGGTCGAGCTTCTTAATGATTATGAGTGCGCTATTAAATACCATCCTGGCAAGGCGAATGTGGTCGCAGACGCCTTGAGCAGGAAGGAAACGGCTAAACCTCATCGTGTTCGAGCTCTTCAGCTCACCATCCATTCCGGCCTACCTGACCGAATCCGTTCGGCACAGCAAGAAGCTTTGAAGGACGAAAACCTTAAAGCTGAAACCATGCACGGTGCTGATAGCCACCTTGAGCTCAGGTCCGATGGCCTACTCTATTTCGCTGAACGTATTTGGGTCCCTTTATTTGGGGGCTTGCGGGAGCTCGCTCTTGATGAAGCTCACAAGTCCCGGTACTTTATTCACCCTGGCTCCGATAAGATGTATAAAGACCTAAAGATACTTTATTGGTGGCCGAACATGAAGGCGGATGTGGCTTCGTATGTGAGCAAGTGCTTGACCTGTGCCAAGGTCAAGGTTGAATATCAAAAGCCGTCCGGCCTTCTGCAACAGCCTGAAATTCCCGAGTGGAAATGGGAGCGGATTACGATGGACTTTGTGACCAAACTCCCGAAATCGCCCAGTGGTTGTGACATGATCTGGGTGATTGTTGATAGGTTGACAAAGTCTGCGCACTTTCTCGCTATCAAATAAACCGATGGCCTCGAGCGTTTGGCACGTTTATATCTTAAGGAAGTGGTTTCTCGGCACGGGGTGCCTGTCTCTATTATTTCTGATCGTGATTCTCGGTTCGCCTCTAACTTCTAGAAATCCTTGCATAAGGCTCTGGGTACTCAGTTAGACATGAGCACAGCTTATCATCCGCAAACTGACGGTCAAAGTGAGCGGACAATCCAAACACTAGAAGACATGCTCCGGGCATGTGTGATCGATTTTGGCAAAGGGTGGGAGAGTCATCTACCGTTGGTGGAATTCTCCTACAACAATAGTTACCATTCTAGCATCAAGGCAGCTCCGTTTGAGGCTCTTTACGGGCGGAAATGCCGATCTCCTCTTTGTTGGGCCGAGGTGGGTGAGAGCCAACTCACCGGCCCGGAACTTGTGTACGAGACTTCCGAGAAGATCGTACAAATCCGTAACCGCATGACAGCAGCTCGGGATCGTCAAAAGAGCTATGCCGATCGTCGTCGCAAGCCTTTGGAGTTTGAGGTTGGCGACAGGGTTTTATTGAAGGTATCTCCGTGGAAGGGCGTTATACGTTTTGGGAAGCGGGGCAAATTGAATCCTCGGTATGTGGGACCGTTCGCAATTCTGGAACGGATTGGACCGGTAGCATACAGGCTTGATCTGCCAGCTGAACTCAGTAATGTTCATAATGTCTTCCATGTCTCTAATCTCAAGAAGTGTCTGGCGGATGAATCTTTGGTTGTTCCTCTCGAGGAGATCAAGGTGGATGATCGTCTGCGTATTGTGGAAGAACCGGTTGAAATTCTTGACTATAAGATCCGTAGCCTTCGTCGGAGTAAAATCCGCATTGTTAAAGTCCGTTGGAACTCAAATCGTGGACCGGAGTTCATGTGGGAACGGGAAGATCAGATGAAGGCTAAATATCCCCATTTATTTCCTAAGCGCGCGTTCGAATCAAGACATGTCTCTACTGAAGCTGAATGAATCTCGGGTCGAGATTCCTTTCAACAGGGGGATGATGTGGCAACCGGAAAATTTTTCTTCTCTTTCGTCTCTTCCTTTTTGGCCTTGAGCAATTTTGGGGGCGGAAATTCTTTCAACAGGGGGATGACGTGACACCCGGCAAACTCAGGTTAGTAACAGTAACTAAACTAGTAAGTCTACCTTAGCGAGTCGTGCATATTACCTACTTAACGGGGTCAGTCGAGTCGGTACGATGATTCTGGGAATCATCGGGAGTCGTTACGATGATCCGCGAGATCATCGGGAGTCGGTCCATGACCATGTGTACAAGGATTGGTGATTAGTGGAATCGCCGGGTTTAATGCACACACGCAAGTCTCGAGTCCCGGGAATTGGTGAACGGATGTAAACGTGTTAGTTATCGTGCATTATGTGTTTGTAATCATTATGTGACTTGTTGGTATGTGAATACGTGTTTATATGTGTTAAAATAGTGTTTAACGCGCCAAAAATCAGTTCCAGGACCTTATAGCCGATTAGGAGGCTGGGAAGCTCCTAATCGCCACTTGCTGAGGCGAGTAGGGAGGGCCTGATGGCGAATAGGGCCCTACTCGCCAGTATATAGGCGAGTAGGAGCCCTACTCGCCCGAACCACTCTCCTACTCGCATATACTGCTGTGCACCAGTCAAAACACCTATAAATAGAACCCTTGACTCCCCAAACACCATTTGTGCAACACTAACTAATCCTAAGCCTCCCACACACCTTGAAACACCTCTGTAACTTGTTTTGCCTCAAAACACACCATCTCCAAGCTTATACACCTTTCTTTGACAAAATCCAAGGTGTGTTCTTCATCCTACACCTTTGTAATGTTATTGTCTTGGTTCCCCAAAAGTCCAGACCTCATTTTGATAATAATGAGTCTTTAAAAACCTTGGAAAGGAGTTCTAAAACAAGTCTACACCATAATACTTGCTATATGTGAAGTATTGATGCATATGATGATTTTTGGTGATTATAACATGAATGTTTTCATAAATTTGTTGTACTTCTGATGTGTAGGTGTTGTTAGGATGATTATCTATGAGTTTAAGCTCTTGTTATGGTGTTTAGGTGCAAGTATGCATTTTGACCCATTTGGGTGATTCTTGAAGAATAGGATGTTATGATATGATTCATTGCTTATTTATGGTTAGAAATCATGCTAGGATGATGGTATAACATAGAGATGATGAATTGCAAGTTGTAGGAGGTGTAATCTGATCTTTACTACTTAAGGAAAGATTTCATAGTTAATGAAACCTAGTATTTTGCCATTTTTGAAAATAATCGCACCGAGCCCGTTAGAGCAGAGATAAATTGGGGGGTTTTGCTTGGAAAGGGCTGGCTAATAGTTTAGTTATGATATTGGGTGTTTTTACATGTTTCGGATCTGATTTGGAGGGTTTAACGCGTGAAAACGCGCATCAGCAGGCTTGGGCGAATAGGAGCCTAAAAATTTATTGTTATTTTTAATTTTTGTATTTAATTTTTAATTAATTTGGAATGAGGTTTGTTTTTTAATTTATAAATGTGGGTTAAAAAAAGATAAATGAATTTTTTTTTATTAAATCTGATTATTTAATGGAAAGGGACCCACTAATTCACTTCCGGCCCAGTCCAATATACCGGATCAAAGTTATGGTTTGAAATTCTAAACCCCCTACAACAAGGTGTGGTCCAGAATGTGGAATCCGGAATTCTGGACGTATGCCATTTATGCACCATTGTTGGTGCTCTTAGCGGAGTCCAAACACATATTTTTGTTTTTGAAAATAAAAATATAATAACCTATAATATAGAAATAAGTACCGACCTATTTGGTATGTATGTGAAGATGGGACAAAAAAAGAGCAGAACAAGGAAAAGTGTCTGTCGTTATGTATAATGTTATATGCTATGGAAATATTATATGTTTTAGATTGCTGTGCCAAGTTTGATAAAATTTGTACTCATACAACCTTTTATTATTTTAATGCATTTATAATTATAATTAAGAATGTCGTTACGCGTAAAATTATCTTTTATTAGTCAAATCGAGACAATAATTCATATACTATTAGCCTGTTACAATGATTGAAGAAGAACAATGGCCGTACTATTATCTGTTTGGGTTTATTACACAAAAAACAATAAAAAAATATGTGTAACAATGCATAACAGATTAAAAAACGATTTTTATTAACATCTCTTCTTCTTGGGAAAATTAAAACATCCATAATCACACTACGTTTCATCTGGATTTACAATTTCTTACCCGGATGGTCTTTACACTAGGGGTGTTTATCTGGTTAGTTCTTCAATTATCAGGTAATATTTTTACAACTGAAAATACGAAGAACCCAATAACCAAAAAACTAACTAGATGAACACCTCTAGTGTAGATCAGGTAACAACTTATCAAACCTTAGAAAACAAAAATGTAATTTAAAAAAATTGGGAATAAAAATAAAATTTGGTTAAACTAAAGATTATTCAAGTATTTTTCTCTAAAATGTTATTTATTTCTTTTTGTAAATGGTTCTCCCACACCCTAATTAACAAAATTCCCGTTTACATAATTGTATATTCAGAATAGGGGGTGTTGTAATTTATAAAAAAACAATAGGAATAAAGATAAAATTTGGTCAAACTACAGAGACTTATATCAGGTTCGGGTTTATCGAGTTGGGTTAAATAATTATCAGTTAAATAGTTCGGGTGTTTGAATTGTATATTTCTAGCCACATAAGAAAACAGAAGCTAGAACGTAATAAGATTTAATCTTGGTTGTAGACTATTGATATCATGACATTTGCTTATATAGAATAAACATGATCCTTTACCAAGTTTCATGATATATTTGTCAAGCATTTAACTATGCCTTGACTTTCTTGAAAATAAGAAAAATCGTATTGGAAATAGGTGTCCAATTATCGGTTTTTAATACAACTATCAAAGTGCGATCCAAAGAGTTACACTTTGAGTTGCGAACAAAGGAATAATATTTAAGTCGTTAAATATTAATAAGGCTGATGGGTGTGCAGACGCCCCCAACCCCCCGTCCCTTCCTTTTTGTCCCGTCCCGGACGTGTACCCCCCAGTCCCAACTCCCCCCGTCCCCCTTGAAACGAAACAGACGCATTAATCAACTTTTTTTCTTTTTGAATTGCAACGGCTCTTTTCAAGAGTTAACGGCTTTTTTTTTTTTTTTGTTTTTTATAAACCAATTCCAACATTATAAACCCAAACCATCCAAATAAACCAACACAAATAAACCAAAACCAACCAAAAAACTCTCTAGTTTATTTAAAAAAAAAATACCAAACAATGTCATACCTACCATTGGTTGATTTACGGGGGTTCACAACTTATCAAAAATGCACAGCAGCATTGCGACAACTAGCTTACGGGACGACATCTGACTCGTGGGATGAGTATTTACGGATGTCCGAAAGAACGTCACGTGATTGCTTGTATAAGTTTTGCAAGCGTGTTGTCAAGATCTACAGCAAAAAATAATTGCGAAAACCAAGCTCCAATGATATCCAGAAATTGTATCAGTTCCATCACGAAAAGCATGGTTTTCCAAGGATGATCAGAAGCATCGATTGCGTGCATTGGCCGTGGAAAAATTGCCCTAATGCATGGCGTGGCATGTTTTATCAAGGCGATCACGGTCATCCAACAATAATCTTAGAGGCTGCCGCGTCATACTTATGGATTTGGCATGCATTTTTCGGTGTTCCCGGTTCGAATAACGACCTTAATGTCCTTAATCAATCATTGGTTTTAGAGGATGTTAGAAAAGGAACCGGTCCGGATTCAAAATTAACAGTTTCGGGGATTGAGTACAAACACGGGTATTATCTTGCGGATTTAATATACCCAACATACTCTACACTCGTTAAAACCGTTAAGCACCCCCCCGACGAAAAAAGAAAAAAGTTTGCTAAGTATCAAGAAGCGGCGCGAAAGGATATTGAACGAACATTTGGGGTTCTACAAGCAAAATGGCACATCATCGCAAACCCGGTACGTGCTTTCACACCAAAAAACTACGTTATTATATGTATGCTTGTATCTTGCTGCATAACATGCTCATCGAAGATGAAGGCCGAGCTATTTGTGAGTTCGATGAAAACGCGGTGGATGAGAATACTATTTCGGATGGCCCAGAGCAACAAGAGTTAAACGAATTCTCGTTACGTAACGAACACATCCATCATCATCTTCAAGCCGAATTGATCGAATATATTTGGAACAACAGACACGACGACTAGTATTTTACTAATTAAATTTAGGATGGTTTGTAATTTTTTTTTAGGATGGTTTGTAATTTTTTAAGGATGGTTTGTATTTTTTTTATTAAATCTAGTATTTATTTGAATATTATTTTGTTTATTTGTTACTTTTAAAAGTAATTAAAATTAATATTTAGAAAAAAAAATAATAATAAATGCTTGAGACATGAGGTGTTGGTGTTTCCACACCCCACTCATGTCTCAAGTAAGAGAAATATGAAGGTATATGATGTGGCATCCTAGATGGCATGGGGACATGAACTTTTTCATGTCTCCACACCCTATGGCCTAATCAAAATAACTTCGGAATTGGTTATAAATATATGGGGAAATATTTAGTGAAAAGATTATTTGTAATAATCGATACTGATTGTTAGAGAAACAATTAAAAGGGACGTGGATTAATTATTTAGGAGAATAACTAATTAATCGTATAAATCAAGACAAGACACTCTCTAAATGGGCGATCGAAGACCGACGGACAACCGAAGACCAGGAAAACAAACGGAAGGAATTCTGGATCCAGACTATCAACACAACAACGCAGGGGAGATCAGATTCTATGTCACCAACTTGCCGGATGGATGTAGCGGCAATGATCTTGTGAGACTGATGAAGGACTTTGGAGATATTTCGAAAGTGTATATCGCTCGGAAACGGGACAAAATGGGTCGACGTTTTGGTTTTGTAACTTTCCAGAAGATCAAGGACACCGAAGATCTGAAAGAGAGAATGCAGAATGCTTGGTTGGGATCTTATAAGATTAGGGCTAATATTGCCTTATTCACAGGTGTGGAAGAGAAAAACCAAGGTAACCAAGTGATAAAAGAATCTACTATTCCATTGGTAGAACAAAGGCCTGCTGACGTTCGTAAGTTTTCTAATTATGCTGAATCTAGTTCCTTCAAGGAGATGCTTACTGGCATAAAAGATGAACGTAAAGAAGAAACATTGGTTGTGATTCCGGATGTTACCAATGTGTATAAAGAGGATCATGGTAAGGCTTTGGTGGCATCGGTTTATGATGTTGATGCACTGAAGAAGGTTCCGACTATCGTTAAGGAACTTTCTCAGGGGAAGGGTGTGATGCAATTCATGGGGGGTCTTTCAGTTTTTTTATCTTTTAGATCAGAAGAAGAAGCAGTTGATTTCAGGACTAAAGCATTGGTTTGGTCCGATATTTTCAAAGATATTGAAATATGGAAAGGACAATCCTTTGCCTTTGAAAGGGTTGCTTGGCTGAAGATTCAAGGGGTCCCTTTGAATATTAGGTGCAATGAGACTATTGACGCAATTGCTGCTAAGTTTGGGACGATCATCCACAAAGCTAATGTTAAGCATGCTGATTGTGATCTATCGTTTGAGTACGTTGGAGTTTTGGTTGGAGATGGACGTCGAATTATGGAAGAAGTTGTTCTACAATGGAGGCGTCGCAGATTCAGAGTATGGGTGATGGAGGAAATCGGAGATTGGATCCCGGATTTCCTTTTCAAAATTTCCGATGAAACTCCGGTTGATAATAGTAATAAATGTCATTCTCCGGCGACCGACCAAGTTATGGAAACTAATGATGACATTGATGTGGCACATTCTAATAATAATAATGATAATAATATACCCTTAAATAACAAGAATGATAATAATAATATTCCCTTACCAAATATTAATATGGAGAATGTTTTGGCTCCTTCCCATAATGATAATAATAACTCCTTACATCACAATAATGATAATAATATACCTACTAAAAATACTCTCACCCAATCATTACTCAATAATGATGGGTTGACTAGGATACAAAAGGATTTTCCAAGTTGGGAGGAGTTTGTGAGTAAGTCAAAGGGTGATAAATCTACGGTGGAGCCACAATTGGAAACAAGTAAAAGTTTTTTGGATCAAAATTTTAAAAAGAATGAGAAACCCAAACCAAAGAAGAATAGGCCCAACATTGGTAAAGCTAAGATGTGTTCAGTGGATGAAAGGCCCAAAAACTCCAAAAGGCCTAGGATGGATTTTGACCCGTCCGGGTCGGACCCTTTTGGTCTTAATGAACTCCTGGGTATACCTAATTCTAAGGCTCCGGATACTCTTGTTAACAGGGCTGAAGTCACTCAGTGCAGTGCTTCGATGATGGCAGAGGATGGTACTCACAATGAGCAGGAAGCGAACAACCGGTTTGATTTGAATTCCCAACCAGAAAGGACTGAAAGTATGACCGGTTTATCTGATAGCATCTTAAAATCACCAGATAACAAGCCTGTGGAGATAGAAATCAGTAGCACCATTGTTCTTCGAGACAAGTTAGGGGCTGCTTTAAATGGCTTTGATAATTTAGTTCGTGAGGCGGTTGAGGAAGAAGGTTCACAACGAGGTAATTTATGAATTTTATGTCGTTAAATGTTAAAGGGATTGGGGCGGAAGGGAAAGTTGGTTGGGTTAATCGATTGAAGTGTAAGCATGAGGTTTCTTTCTTGGCTATTCAAGAGACGCAGATGGCTTCTTCTGCTTCCTTTGATATTAGTCGGATTTGGGGGCCTGGTAATTTCGGGTGCGATGTTGTTGATGCTGAAGGGCGATCGGGTGGTTTGTGTAGTATTTGGGATGAGAATCTTTTTTCTAAGTCTTTTTCGATTACAAATCAGAATTTTCTTATCACTGGTGGTTTTTTGAGATCGGATAATACTCCCTTAAATGTTATTAATGTTTACGGGCCACAAAATGTTGTTCAAAAGCGAAGACTTTGGGAGCAACTTTCAGGTATTATTCAAGAGTATTTGGGGCTTTGGATATTGATTGGATATTTTAATGCTGTCCGATTCCCAGAGGATCGGAAAAACTCTATTTTTAATGCGGTTAGTGCAGGGGATCTTAATAGCTTTATTGACTCTTTGGGCCTTATAGAGTATAAACTTCGTGGGAACAAATATACCTACATGGTTGCTAGTGATAAGGGTTATAAATTCAGCAAAATAGATCGGATTCTCGTGTGTCAAAGTTTTCTTGCGAAATGGCCTCAAGCCTCTGGCCGTGTCCTACCAAGAGAAAAATCTGATCACAATCCTCTCCTTCTATCCCTTGTCAACTCGAATTTCGGGCCCAAACCGTTTAGATGGTATAATTCGTGGTTAGAACGGGATGGGTGTGAAGATATTATTGTTAATTGTTTAGACATGGACGACTATACGGGAGGACCCGATGACATTATAGCAGCTAAGTTCAAGGCTGTTAGAGACGCTTTAAAAGCATGGCGTATTGTGAATCATGAGTTAGAAGGGCAACAGTTACAAGAAATGCAAGAAGAGATTAATAAGTATGAGTCTTTAATGGAGGATCATGAGCTGGAAGAAGCGGATTTATGGATCTACGAGGAGCTTAAAAATTCTGTGGGCTTAATTGAACATTACAAAGCTCTTGACATTAAACAAAAATCGCGGGTTCAGTGGGCGATTAACGGGGATGAAAACTCGAGTTTTTTCCACCGTGTGGTTAATGGCCGAAAAGCCAAAAACTGCATACCTGGGTTTATGGTGAACGGGTCGTGGATTTCGAAGCCATCGCTAGTTAAAAAACATACTTTTCAGTTTTTTCGATCATTATTTTCTTCTAACCAGTCTTGCAGGCCACATTTAGAGTGTAGCAACTTAAAGAAGCTTTCGGAGGCTGATAAAACTGATTTAGAGGCTGATTTTTCAAGAGAGGAAATCAAAATGGCGGTTTTCGATTGTGGAAGCGACAAAGCGCCGGGTCCAGGCGGTTTCAACTTCTTCTTTCTGAAACATTTTTGGTCGTTCTTTGAAGATGACTTTGTTAATCTTATGGCCGATTTTCATAATTCGGGTCATATCAATCATGGGTATAGCGCGGCTTTCATTACGCTTATCCCTAAAATTAAGAACCTGGTGGATCTTAAAGATTACAGGCCCATTACATTGATTGGCATCTTATCTAAAGTTATCTCAAAAATTTTGGCTAATAGAATCAAGAGGGTGATGCAAAGTATTATTTCAGAAAATCAAAGCGGTTTCCTCTCTGAAAGATTCATTCTCGACGGCCCGCTTATCATAAATGAAATGGTGTCTTGGCTAAGAAGAAAAGGTGAGAAAGCGTTTTTATTTAAAATTGATTTTCAAAAGGCCTACGATAATGTTCATTGGGACTTTTTATTATCAATTTTAAAACAAATGGGGTTCCCAAATAGATGGTGTATGTGGATTGAAGGGATTTTGAAATCGGCAAGATCGTCGATTTTAGTTAACGGGTCGCCTACTTATATGTTCCAATGCGAGAAAGGTTTAAGGCAAGGCGATCCTTTATCTCCTTTTCTATTTCTTGTGGTCATGGAAGCGTTTACTTGTCTTATTAATAAAGCTTCGGATATCGGGGTTTATGAAGGTTTGCGGTTTGGGAATGAGAACCTTCATATCTCACATCTTCTTTATGCCGATGATTCACTTATTGTTGGTAAATGGACCACGGATAATTTCCATAATTTGATTCGCATTTTACGTATCTTTCATCTTTGTTCCGGGCTAAAGATCAACTTGCATAAATCTAGCCTTTATGGTGTTAATTGTATGGAACAAGAGATTGTGTCTTTGGCAGAAATGTGCGGCTGCAGATATGATAGTTTGCCTTTCGACTATCTTGGTATTAAGGTGGGCGGAAATATGAATCGAGTCAAGAGTTGGGATCCGGTTATTAATAAATGCAAATCTCGGTTAAAACTTTGGAAGGCCAAGTCTCTCTCTATTGGTGGTCGTCTTGTTTTAATCAAGTCGGTGCTTTCGAGCTTACCGATTTATTACTTCTCGCTTTATAGAGCTCCGGTGAAAGTGGTAGAAGACATAGAAAGAATTATGAAACGATTTTTATGGGCTGGAGACGAAAATGTAAAGAAAATACACTGGGTGGCTTGGGATCTTGTTACAACGCCTAAAAAGTTAGGCGGATTGGGGGTGTCAAATCTGGCGGATACAAATCTAGCCTTGTTGTCTAAATGGGCTTGGAGGTTTAAATACGAAGATTCTTCTTTATGGCGAAAAGTAATTATTCATTTCCATGGGAAGAATAGGTCGTGGGATATTCTGCCAATGAGCAGGAACATCTCGGGAGGTTGGAAAGCTTTAGTTACGTGTTTGAACAAAATAGTTATTCAATCATCCTCTTTGAACGCCTTTTTTAGAGGCGTGGTTGGTAATGGTAAAGACATCCGATTCTGGTTAGATATATGGCGAGGGGACGTTTCTTTCAAAGATAAATTCCCAGATTTGTTTCGTATTTCGGCTAATAAGCATGCTGTTATATCAGATTTCTGGGATACGGAACAACTATTCTTTAATTTCGATTGGATTAGAGATTTAACAATGAATGAAACAGGTCAGGCCCAACAGTTGCTTAGTGATATCTCAGGTTTGTTTCTTTCTGCTGCAAAAGATCGATGGACCTGGACTTCGAGTAAAGATGGTTCGTTTTCAGTAGCAGAAGTCAAGAAGCTGCTTATTACAGATCGTGTGCAGCAGCGCTCATTTGCAATGAAATGGATTCCATGGGTTCCTTCTAAAATCAAGATTTTTGCTTGGCGCCTTGAGATGGACCGAATTCCGACAAGGATAGCTCTACGAAGACGGAGTTTGAACATTCAAGAAGTCTCTTGCGGCCTTTGTGAAGTGGATGACGAAACGTCAACCCATTTGTTTACTGGGTGTGGTATCTCGTCTGGCGTGTGGGCGGCTATCGGATCTTGGTGCAATATAGGTCCGATTTTCGCTTTTGATATTCAAGACTTATTCGAGATTCCCACTGGTAGAAGAAAAAAGGAGGAAAAGAAGATTATCCAAGGCATAATTATGGTGTCCATGTGGGCTCTATGGATCGCTAGAAATGAAAAGATTTTTCAGGGTAAAGAGGTTAGAATTGGTGAAATAGTGGCTAAAATCAAGTCCTTGTCTTTCTTATGGTTAAGAACTAGATCCAGGTTTAAAAAGATTGTGTGGAATGATTGGAGGGTAAACCCGATGTATATGTTGTAATCCCCGGCCTCCGGTCCTTGTTTTGAGGACCGGTTGTGCGTTCTTAATGAAGTTCACCTTTAAAAAAAAAAAAAATTAATCGTATAAGGACGTTAATCGAAAGGGTGTTTATTATCGGATAATGAATATAACGTGCGTGTGTAAGTTATATTTTTGTTTAATTCTTAAATGATAGTGGTTTGTTATTAGATAATATTTAAATGTAATTAATATTTAATTACATAAATGTAATAAGGTGGCAACCAATTAAACGTTAATTAAACAAGGTCAAATACTTAGTAGGCAAGTTAAGACTTCAGGGTTTAACGTGTAACTAAAACCAGTGGCGGATCTAGAGCAAAAGTTCAGGAGTAACGTTTAATTTTTTTTACCGTACTTTCATCAAACATAAACGAAACAAAAATTAAACACACGATAATAAATAAATTTAAACACATAGCTAATATATTTCTCCTCTTAGGTTTTTGAAAGCGAGTAATTACATTGTCTACTTTTGCTTTATCAAAAGTTTCTTTTCTGATTGCACAAATTAGAGCATTGTGCATGCGTATCTCTTCCTCCTTAATTATCAACACTTTCACTAAACAAGTAACAAAATAAGAAATATGATTTTTCTTTTTTAATGTTGTACTCTAACCAATCATATCTACCAAATCATTATGCAAAAGTCGCACTATCGCATGACACAGAAGGCAGAGACGCGAGCGCCAAGTAGGGAGACGAAGGTGGGTCCCGATGGTGGTTGCAACTGCAGGCAGGGTCGCCTAATGCTTCTTCTCGACGGTTTTGTTTAACGTTGTTTCTTTTCGTTTTTTTTCCAGGGGTGCAAACGAGCCGAGCTACTCGAGCCTAAACGAGCCCAGTGTTTATATAAATTTTAATTAATATATTAAATATATATTTACATAATAATAATTACTATTTATAAACGAGCTCGATTCGACTTGTTTGCACCCCTAGTTCTTTTCCAATTTAAACTTTAAGCAAACTAATTGAGCTTAAGCCTTATGGGCTTCAATATATATATATAGATCAAATGTGTCAATGGGTAATGGAGTTATGGACTTTTATCTTTCTTTTTTTCAGGGTAATAATAAAACTTTCACGATATTTTAGGTTTTAAAAGAAATTGATGGGTAACGTTATATAAATTCAGGGGTAACGTAACACAAAAAACCTAAAAAAAGATATAAAATTGCACTACGCCGGAAAAGTTTAGAGGTAGCGGGCGTTACCCCTCCTCATCCTATATGTCCGCCGCTAACTAAAATGATTATAAAATCATCCTATTCTGCTAACCTTAAGATCTTCTTTCATAAGCCTAGCCACAAAGAGATTAAAATGTGTTAAATAAACACACCGAGGGCCCCCAAGAACCACTACCCACGCTTCGCCTTCACGCGTGGCAGAGTGCCGCCATTGCCACCAAGCCACCGTTATCGCCCCTTTGTGTGGGGTGTCTCAGTTTGCGTGCCATCTCATATTGGTGTTTTATGGATTGGATCTACTTCAAGTGTTGGAATTTGAAGTTGGAGATTTGGTGATTTGGCTAACTAAGCCGTTCTCCGTTATGTGTGTCTTTGGTTTTCATCAAGGTATAATTCTAAACTCCCCATGGATATGGATTACTGGAATGGGAATAAAATCCGTTTTGAGTTATTACACGCTTTCACCTTTTAGATTAAAAAGATGTTATTAATATTTAACTAAAATGTATAAAATAGAGATTTTATGTAAACTTTTGTAAATCAGATCCCGGTATTTGCAAAAATGGTATCAATGCCACTTTATAAAATCAGTTAAATGTGTGTGTCTATATATATATATATATATATATATATATAGGGGAAGGTTCAATAGAGAACTCATAGTTAGGGAGAGAACTCGAGAACTCCTTAAGTATGGGGGTATTTTCGTAAAGTTGCATAAAAACAATTATCTAAGATATTCTATCTATTCAATCTATAATCTCAACCCAAAATCTTATCATAGATCTACAAATCTCCTTTCATATTCAAGATTATTTACAACGATTTACAGCAGATCTCCTTCCATATTCAAGCATATGATGTTGTATTTCATCTTTCTCAATCGATCATCATGTCAATCGATGGTTAGTTTTCATGATTTTAAATCTATAGCTTTATTCTCAATCGATTCAATATATATTGTTTTTTTGTGTTGATTTGTTAAGTTCTTATGTTTTGTTGTTATTAAATCGACTAGATACATAATCCTATTCGACTTCAGACATTGTTGTGATGATCACAGATCTACGTAAGATTTGACGTTAATTGAGGAAAAAACATACATTGGTAGATGATTATGCAGATATAAGCTCGATTAATCCTGCCTCTTTGAGTTCTGTTAATCCTTCATCTGATAACTGGGAATTTTGCTGGAGAACCTTGAGGTATATAATTTGCTTAATATATTGCATATGTGTATTATAGTGTTGTTAAACATCAATATGTTCATAAGTATTACACGTATGTATTACATTACATTATTATGTTGTATATGTGACACTGCATCAATAATGTTTGAACATGTTTATGATGTTATTATGTTGTATATTTACTGGTTGTTTCAAACAACATATAGGTTTGTGTTTTTTAGTTACGTACTGCACATGTGCAATACCTCCGGGTTGTTACTACCCTATTTTTTCAAACATAGATATATTTGTTAAAAATTTATGTATTGCGCATGTGCACTACATTCGTTCTGGCGTTCTTCATATTTAATACACTACATGTTTTATATTTTGTGCACATGTTAACTTTATATAATAATAATAATATTAATAATATTAACGATACACACATTGTTTTAAATGCAGGCAGTATATCCCTTCATGTTTATAAATATGGATTCTTCATCACATATAAAAGTTAAATGAGGAAAACAACTTATCTTGGTAGACGATAATGCAGAATCGACATCAAATGTTGTTTCTTCTTCGAGCTGTGTTAAGTCCGCTTCAAATGATACAAAGCTTTGTGGTATTGAACATAGAGGTACTTATTCTAAAATTTTCATACTGCACATGTGCACTGAATTTTGTTTGTGTTTACAGAATGTTTTAAACAACCTAGACGTATGAGTTTTTTTTTTAATTTATGTATTGCCCATGTGCACTATATTCTAACTGTGATTGCTGACTTGCTATATTTTTTACACAATATGTACGTATTTTTAAATTTACGTATTGCACATGTGCAGTACATTCAGTTTGTTTCTGATGTATTTTTTTTTAACACAACATAGATGCTTGTTTATGCATGTTCGTTGGATCTATCTGGAAACAATGTGCGTATCGGTTATACAATTATATGATTTCATATATTTTATATTATCATTTAAATATTTTCGATTACTGCATGGCTTTTACATTTTAAATGGGGATCTCCCAGTCCGTTGATTCAGTTTGTTATGCTTCTTTGGTTTCTTTGTTTTAAAATAAAGGTCCCGTATGTATTTATAGTGCAGGTAAGCATAAGCTTCCTACTATAAATATACATTGTTTTTTTTTTTTCAGAATTCTAAAATTTTAGTATTCTTTTGATAACTTAGGTTACTGTTTATGATATTTCAGGGACATTAACACGCATCATCATATACCTTCTTCACACTTACTTGATCTCCATGCGTCATCATAAATCTTCTTCATCCTTTCCCTAATAACTTATCTTGGTAGACGATAATGCAGAATCGACATCAAACGTTGTTTCTTCTTCGAGCTGTGTTAAGTCCGCTTCAAATGATACAAACCTTTGTGGTATTGAACATAGAGGTACTTATTCTAAAATTTTCATACTGCACATGTGCACTGAATTCAGTTTGTGTTTACAGAATGTTTTACACAACCTAGACGTATGAGTTTTTTTTTAATTTACGTATTGCACATGTGCACTATATTCCACGTGTGTTTGATGACTTGCTGTATTTTTTTACACAATATGTACGTGTTTTTAAATTTACATATTGCACATGTGCAGTACATTCAGTTTGTTTCTGCTGTATTTTTTTAACACAACATAGATACATGTGTTCAAAATTTAAGTATCACGCATGTGCACTACATTCATTTTGCGTTTGCTGTAATTTTTACACTACATGTTTTATAATTCATGCACATGTTCACTGTATAATAATAATAATATTTTTTTAAACGCAGGTCGTGTATCCGGTTATGTCTATATAACTCCTGGTGGAACCACCTATTGGGTAATGAAGTATTGGATTCGAATGATGTTGTAACATGTGACAAGTGTGGTCATGGAGGCCACAATAGGAGAAATTGTAAGGGGTAGTCACGATAGAATGGGGTTAATCAATAATAATATGCTATGAACATGTCTTTTGGATGATGTATGTTATAAACATGTCTTTTGGGTTATGCTTGTTATGAACATGATTTTATGGTATTAGGTTAAAAACTTGTCTTTTTTTTGTATGTAATCAACTTGACGGTTCCATGTTATGGTATTTATCACTTATGTAATGTTGTTTGTTTTGGTATGTGTTAAAAACTACAAGAAAAAAAAGTGTCGAAACGTGTTAAAAGCTCCAACCAAGAAAGTGCCGAAATGTGTTAAAAACTGCAACAAAAATGTATCATAAAGTGCAGCCGAAATGGGTCATAAACTGCAACAAAAAACTGCAGAAAAATGTGTCGAAATGGTTCAAAAATTATGCCAAAAAACTGCGACAAACATATGCCAAAATGCATAAAAATTGCAGCCAATAAAGTGCCAAAATGTGCCATTATGCAGCCAAAAATGCCGCTCAAGTTTAAACAACCACACTAATATTAACATGCCATTCATTCATCCGTTAAACTTGGCACATACACAAATTCAAAACACATATCCATTACTTTATACATCCAAACTTAGTACATGGGTTAATTCACTGTAAAACACATACATGATGAAAATGACCTAACTAAAAAAAATCCATCTTTTATTCTTCAATGCCATGATTCTAGCTCGTTCTTCATGTCGCTTAATCTGAGATTTCCTTATCCTATCTTGATAGTCATGGTTGTTAATCGATCTCAATAGACCTGACATCACTTCATCAGCTCCTCCACACAATGGAGTCTCAGCCAAACCCACAACTCATTCCCTGTAGCATTACACTATGTGAAATAATGTTCACGTTTAACATTCGATATAAAAGTCGCATTACACATATGAAATACAGTTACATCAATAATATATGGTAGCACATGCCAAACAAAACATTATATCATTTTAACATTAACTATCACAAATTGAATTACCATACATGTGTAATACATTATACATTTTAGAACACGAGTGTAGTACATTGCATACAAAGTCTATTCACACTAAACATCAACTAAAACAAGACTACCATACATGTGAAATACAATTATAGATATCTCATATGTGCAACATATGACAAGCGCATCAATCTAACTTAACACTAACTATCACAAATAATATTATCACACATGTGTAATACATGAAAAAATTATCACACCTGTGTAATACATGTCATACAATGCCTGTCCACGGTTAACATAAGTTACACCAAGCATATTACACATGTGGACTACAGTTACATCTATAACATACGTGCAACACATGACAAAGAAAAAATCACAATAAACACTATCACAAATTATCACATGTGTAAAATACTAATATTTATAACACATGTGTGGAACATGACATACAAATAGTGTTCACAATTAACACTAGCTATAACAATCACATTACACATATGAAAACATTTACATCTATAACATATGGCATCACATGACAAACAAAACAACATATCATTTTAACATTAACATATCACAAATTAAATTATCACACATATGTAGTGCATTGCATACAAAACCTATTCACATTTAACATCAACTAAAACAATCCTACTACACATGTGAAATACAAAGCCTATCACAAATGATATTATCACACATGTGTAGTACATAGCATAATTATCACACATGTGCAATACATGGCATACAATGCATGTTCAATGTTATTAGCTGAAACAATCATATTACACATGTGAACTATAGTTACATTTATCACAAATGCACAACAAATAACAAACAAAACCTAACCTCATATAAATACTAACTATCACCAAAAGTATTAACACACATGTGTAATACATTTTCACGATTATCACACGTGTGCAATACATCGTATACAAGGCCTACTCATGAATAACATTAGATAGAAGAGGCATAATATACATGTGGAATGCAGTTAAATCTATCACACAGAAAGATAATCTCATTTAACACCAACATTAACCATATCTCACATACATTTAACGAATAAAACATGTAATGGTACTCGACATTTTGCTATTTTTACAAAACACTCAATAATCGATGCAATACATACACCAAATAGGTGACGATTGTATGAGATTATAATTATTTATGACTACAGATTCGTACCTGATGTTGATCCTTGATGATTTTACTGATCTTGGTGGTGGATTTGTAGAAGGAATTTGGGTTATTGAAACCCTAGAATGTTGTATGAATGATATTGATGAGAGAGTGATAGAGAAAGAAAGAGAGAGAGATGGAGAGGATTTTTGGTGAATGATGTGAAATGATTTATGTATTTTTTTTAATTTCCAATTTTACCCTCCCTTGTTTAAAATCCTCTCTTTTTTAAGTTAGCAATCTCCTTTGATCACAACCATTGATCTTGTAAGATCAATGGTTATAATTTAGTTCTCGAGTTCTCTCAATAAAATGAGTTTTCTATTGAACCATCCCCTATATATATATATATATATATATATATATATATATATATATATATAGTGTAAGGTTCCTGTATGAAAATTGATTTGTGTAGGAAAGGTAGGAAGTGTTATGAGCCCTTGGATATTAAAATGGATGGATGAGATTAAAAAGATAAATGTGTTTTAATTATAAGTAATTATCTTTATTAATAAGGGCAAAAATGTCTATTGTGTGTTTTATTAAGGGTTGTGATGGTCATTTTGTGTGTTTTAAATTAAGAAAGTTTTATTATCTCCTAATTTTACTCACTCTTTCAATAACTAACGCAATCTTCTCTCTCCACACATATTCAATCAGATTTCATATAATCTCAACACAATCAACAAACCTCACCCATAGTGCCTACCATGCATACCGAATATATTTACGATATAAAACACTGCTGTAACGATATAAAACACTGTTGTCAATACCATTTATATTATAAGACACTACTTAAATACAATAAACAACTACCATTTTAATTAACAATCGTTGTTATATAATAATCTTTTAAAAACATTAATAAAAAGTACATCACATTTTTTTTCTAACCAATCAAACCATTTGTTAAAACACTATTAAAACATAACTTCGAAACATTAAAAACATGTTATTGTATTATTTCTAACCAATTAAACCATTTGTTAAAACACTATTAAAACATGACTTCAAAACATTAAAAACATGTTATTGTAAAACAAGGTGACAGACATGATTCTCAACTGGATTATAACACTAATAAACAAAAATATATATTTAACTATTTAAACCACTACAATATAAAAAAATACTCCAAAAAAAACAATCAACAAACGTTACCACCATTATTTAAAACACACTAAACTACAAATCTGGTCATAAAATGGGAGTGTTTTACAAAGAATGTATATACTTTATAAAACGCTTTGAACATATACAACACTGTTGCAACAATATAAAACACTGCCTACCGAATCGTCCTTCATAACTTCTACCATTTAACACTGTGATAATCGAAATGGACATGGCAAAACTGTGATACAATCGGAACACTAAAATATGATGAAAGATGGATTATAAATCTTTACTTAATTAGTAAAAAATGATGGATTATAAAAATCGATGAAAGATGGATTATAAAATCGATGAAAAGATGGATTAGTTAAAAAAATGATGAAAGATGGATTAGTAAAAAAACAATCATTTTAAATCTCATAATTTTAGGCTTTCCATAACTTAATTTTGTGTTAAATTTACTTAATTATCCTTGATCTCTAATTTTGATCCAAGGGTTATAATTCTTTCCTACACTTCCTACACAAATCAATTTTTCTACCGGATCCTTTACCTATATATATAATATATATATATATATATAAAATTGATCATGGTTTAATTTTATCAAAAACTTTTGTTTGACAAAAATATCAAACATTAATCATTTTTGTTTATGGTTGTGATTGTGAATCAAGCCCTAGAGAACTTGTGTTTGGTTATGGTTTATGTATATGTTTTTTGTTTTTGGACTCTTTTGAATTTTTGGGTTATTTGGAACCCTTGATGGAGATCTTGGATCAAGAAGGAACATAGCCAGGATTTTAGTTGTAGGCCTTTTTAGACCCGCTAGATTTGCATTCGTTGGCTCGAACGATACCGAACAAACTTCCACTAGTAGCTCAATTCCAAGATTGTTCAACTGAGTCCATGCCCCTAATGGAGGCCATCTTTTCTGTCAGCTGACTTATTGTCAACGTTGTTTTGAGGGGCAAAATGGAATTTTTTTTGACTCACAAAGAGTATAGCATATACCTTTCACCCTCCACTTTCAAAACCCCAATCTAATTCCATCCCTCACCTATATCACGATCAAAATTTGCCCCCGCCTTCAGCATAAGCTCTGATCATCTTTCGACATCAGCCCAAGCTTGCGATCATCATTTTCAACACTAGTTAACACATTTGAATTGAAGGCAAGCATTGAGAACACAATATTGAGAAGCAATGATTTCACGACTGGCTATGCCAGTCGCCCTCAAGCACACAACCGTCGCCTCCTGACAGACGACTGGGTAGCCTGTCGCATTCACTACAGCCTGTTGGCCTTTTTGACGCGCGAAACCCTCCAAATCAGATCTGAAACTTATCGGAACACCCCTATCAATCCACAATTATTATCCATCCCAACCCCATCATGATACCCTAATTATCATCTCGTTTATCGTGCAAATTGCAAGTTTTTCCCAAAATGGATAATATTATGGGTAAGTCACATCAATAACATGCAAAAGTTACCCTAAATGGAAAATAACTTGATTTAATCACATAGTCACGTTCCAATCATCATCAAATTTTAGTATGATCATTATAAAATAAACCCTAACAAGTTTCAAGCATCAACTCATCCTATTACATCCTAGATTCCACTAAAATTCTCAAACGGGTCAAAACTCATAAAAGCCACATAACACATCAAATAAGCTTCTAACACCTAGATAATCATCCTAGAAACTTCCTAGAATTATTCTAATAAAAACTGTTTTGGTCAAAATTTACTCAATAGAAATAATCTTGTTTTCCAAATTAGTAAAAGTGAGGTAGAGTGCTAGATGTGTGAAATATGACAAAAACTTAGTGTTATTTCTAAGATGACAGTTTATAATGACAAAGTAACAACAATGTGGCAACCAAGGTTTTTAGAACCGGACCGGACGTTAAACCGGACCCCCGGCCGGTTCACCGGTCCGACCGGTTCGACCGGTCCAACGAACCGGCCCAAAAACAAAGAAAATAAAAAAAAAATAAAAAAAAATACAAAAAACCGGTCCAACCTCCTGGTTTTCCGGTCCGACCTCCCGGTTCACCGGTCCGAAGCCGGTTCACTGCACCAGCGGTCCGAACACCCGAACCGGACCGGTCCAGGTCCCGGAGCCCGGTCCGACCGGTCCGACCGGCCGGTCCGGTCCGGTTTTCAAAACCATGGTGGCAACTATGCTCAGGATGAGAAAGGTATGGTTCAGGATGGACAGTTATATCCTGAGGATGTAACTGTCTGACACTAGACTATAGTAATTTAATGTAAATGAAAGAAAGCAAGCGAACAACACTCGATGTACAAGGAAAGCCCTTGATCACTTGATGATCGCCGGCACAAAACCTCAGGAGGAGTCTAAGCCCCTGCCTTGTTTGTTAATATTAAAATGGTAAAAAGTGTTACAACCTTGGAAGTATGATGAACGAACTAAGATTACAATGATTGTGTAGTGTTGTGTGTGTGTGGAGAGAGCATCAATTGTTTGTTAGCTAGTATCAAGTGTTCGATAATGTGTAAGTGTCCTATTTTTGTTCATCATACCCCTATATATAGTTTACCCGAAAATAAATAGAGGATCTCATGATATCTGCCATCTTCAATGATCTTGTGGACTATTTCAGGTGACCGTTGAAGCTGTTTCAACTGATATGGACGTTGGATAACAGTTTCCACCTTTTTCGCCTAGCATTAATCACTTTGACGGTTACACTTTGACTCATTCTTTAGGCTTATACGCGTACAGCTGCTGCATCCTTGACATCTTTGACTTAGTAAGACTTTGTAGCCGTTAAAGGGGAGTTACAAGTCTTACTCATTCGTTGATTGTACCTGCAATAATATTAGAACAAGATAATTCGTTAGTCTATCCTCAGGATGCACATATGTCAACATGTTGTTACATCCTGAAGTCTGCTTAATCCTTCAATATCCTAAGGATGTCACATAGAATACTTGAGGTAAATCCATCCTGAGGATTTCACCACCAACAATTCTCCCCAAATATATGTTACCGTTAATATCTCTAACGGTTAAAATATTTTTTAATCCTTGATCTTTATCTGATATCTCTGATTGGACTTGTTGTCAGGATAGCAACGACTACTTTCTCGGCGATAATTATGTGATGACCGTTACACGACATCATCTTCTGCCATCTATATCTAGACCATATCTCCTTATTTATAATCACACCAGATTATCAAAGTAGGTAATCTTTCTCTTCTCTTTTTCTTTTCTTCTTTTAAGCTTGCATATTTTTTCAAAAATTTATGAGGATAGGCAAGAAAATGACAAGAGCTTCTGGGAGTGTAGGAGTCTCAAGAGACTTCGTTCCCCAAAACTTGTTAAGCCATCCTGAATAGGAAATCTATTCTTTCGATGACAAGGATATTCAAGCTCTGAAGGACTCAGGGGTCTTCCTAGTTCTGCAGAGTTTCGTCCTTACGATCCAAGTGCAAAATCTGATTTTGCATCTTCTATATCGGTCTGTTTTCTGTATCTTCCCTTCCAGCTGGGTTTAAAGTATCCATTCCCTCCGTTTATCCAAGATTTCTTTGATACAACTAGGATGGCTTATGCCCAAGCCATGCCGGAGATTTGAGGATCTTAATGGTTTGCAATAGGATCATTGAGAACCATGGTGTCTATCTTTGTATAGGGGACCTGGCTCATGTGTACAAGTTGAAAACACACGGTTCAAGCCGTTATGTTCTTCATCTTATCCATAAAGAACCTCCTTTCCTGTTTAATGTTATTAAATCTGAAAGATCCTGGAAGTCAAAATTCTTTTTTTGTGAAGAGGGACTCCATTCCCTTTGGGGATGAGATCCCCATGTCTCGGTTAAAGTGTGGTAAAGGTTTTATAGGATATTATGAAAAAATTTATATAGTTATATACTGAGGATATTACTGATGTTCATAAACTTTCATGTTTATACAGGTGCTTCGTTTGAAAAACTCGCTACTCCTTTGAATGGCGCTTATTTGAAGTATCAAGCCGTACTCAAGTTACCTGCTCTTGCAAGAACCTTTGAAGCAGAAGAGAGTTGTACACTTAGCCAAGCCACCGAGATGTCTGGTGAGTGTTACCTGTTACATCCTGAGGATGTTTTTATCATTTATCATTGCCTTACCCTGTATGTTGTTTTTTGTAGCAAAAAAGTCTGCTTCGTTTGATCTGGATGATATTGATAGCCATGATGCCAAGATCACCTCACCGTCTAGTTCTAAAATGACCACCTTCCACCTAATCTTCCCAAGTCAAAGATTGCTGCATCTTCTAGGAAGAGGAAGACCAATGCTGCTCCTGCTTCATCCCAGGAAACTACTCCTTTTGAGGATCTTAGCTTTGAGGATGTATTCAATAGGATTTCTTAGTTTACACTCCTGGTACATTGCTATCCTGAGGATGGTAATGAAAGTAATTTATAAAAGTAAATGTTAAAGTTGAATTTCTAACCTGTTTTCTTCTAGGGGCTTGAGCATCTCCTTAAATCCATGGAAGGAGTCAAGAAGGAGCTTAGTGACACCCGGTCTATGCTTGAAGATGTGAGAAGGATTGCTCATGATAAGGGCAAATATTTTGAGAAGAAGCTGGGCGAAGTGGAGGCTGAACTGAAGCAGATGAAATCCAAACGGGCCCAGATGGTGTTGGATCATGACAAGGAAATGGAGGAGTATAGGCATGGTTTGATGAAATCCGCCACTATCTCTGTTTTGCAGGCTAGGATAAAGATTGCCCTACAAGCTGAAGACCCCACCTTTGATCATAAGGAGTGGGATGTCAAAGGCTGGCAGGAAAAGCTTAATAGCCTGAATGGGAAGGAAGTGGCTCATGAACCTACTGCTCCTGCACATCTTGAGGATGTACCAGAGGGGTCTAAGGATGCTGAGATCAAGGAGGCTGACGCAAAGGTTAAGGTGGCTGAGGTGGTGAAGGAGCTACAAGTGGGCAATGAAGGATATGATGATTAGGCTGGAGCCCAATTTTTTAGAATCTTTTATGGTGGTATATGGTAGTAGTTTATGTTTAAACAATTTCGAACAATATAATCATGGTATGTAATAGCTTTAAGACAATGATAGGTTTAGGGTGGAGGGATCTTGGTTTTCAGGACTGTTGTGGGTGAAAATCCTCGGGATGATTTTACCTCACATCCCTAATATGCCATCCCCAGGATGCTGAAGGACTTGACTAACATCAGGATATGGCAGTATGTGCATTTCCTGAAAATGAACTATCTTATTGTTATATGGATACAGGGTGATTTTACCTCATACTCTCTGAGTAACATCCTCAGGATGGTGAAGGACTAAGCAGGTTTCAGGATGTAACAGTGTTCTCACATCTGTGCATCCTGAGGATGGACTAACGAATTATCTTGTACTTATGTTATTGCAGGTGTGATTAATGAGTGAATAAGACTTGTAACCCCCTTTTAACGGCTACAAAGTCTTACTAATTCAGAGATATCAAGGATGCATGAGCTATGCGCGTGTAGACCTGGAGAACGAGTCAAAGTGTAACTGCCAAAGTGATAAATGCAAGGCGAGAAAGGTGGAAACTGTTATCCAACGTCCACTACAGCTGAAACACCCACAACGGTCACCTGAAACAGTCCACAAGCTTTCAAGGACCTTAACTACTTAGCATATTTCGTGGAGTTGTTTTGTTAACTTCGTGTACTATATAAATGGGAGTATTGGACGAGTATAGGACACCTACTTACACACTGCTTACACTATAGACTACTCAGATACACTTAGCTAATCACAAACACTTGCACAATCATTGTAATCATAGCATACTCATCCACATACTCATCCAAAGTTGTATCTTTTTACCTTATTAATATTAACAAACAAGGCAGGGGCCTAGACTCCTCCCGAGGTTTTATGCCGGCGATCTACAATTGATCAAGGGCTTTCCTCGTAGATCGTGTGTTGTTCTTCTTGTTTATTGCTTTATTTGTTCATTTCTAGCAGTTCCATCCTGAGGATACAACTGCCCATCCCGGAACTAACCTAAGCCATCCTGGTCATAGTTTCCGTATTTTTACTTGTTAAACATCCTGATACACCATCTCAAGAATATTATTGATTTACAAACATATTTCCACACATTTAGCACTCTACCTCACATTAACTAATTTGGAATACAAAGTTATTTTTATTGAATAATTTTTTACCAAAACAATTTAGCGCCCACCGTGGGGCAAGTGGTGCTATTTTAACAAAAAACTTTGTTAAAACTTTTTTTATTCAAGTTTTATTTACGAAATTTGACAACTATGGCTTCTTCACAAAAATCTATTTCAACATCCATGCCATCTACAACTTTTGCCAGAAACACTACCTTACCACCTCCACCCGCACTTCCAAGAAGTTCCACTTCCTAAATCCCATCTAGACCATCTGGATCTACTCATCCCGTTCTTATATCAAATGATGAATTACTTTCTATGTTTGCACTGATGAAGGATTCGATACATCAACAACAAGACACAAACCGGATGCTGATAAGAGAAATACAAGCTCTTAAATCATCCTCAAGGAGGCCAAGTGAAGACATGGGGACACCATTGCAGCCCAGGGTGTTAGATTTTAACTCTGGCATCTTTGGAAGAGTACATCAAGGAGATTCCATCCCCATGAGTTCTGGATTCTCTGCCTCAAAAATAATTACTACTCCCAGGATGGCAACCACCAGGGATACAGGATATGCACCTGTGCCATCCCAAGGATACAACACTAATGGTAACAATTTAAGTTCTAGTACTTTTACTGCTAATGAGGCTGTTTCTTTGCAGGATACAGGAATAAGCCCTCAGCTAGCAAGGGAACTTCAGAAGATCAAGGATATGGTATCGAGTGTTCCAGGGATAGTACAGCCCATCCCTGAAGTATCCTTGGCATGCCATAGAGTGTCAAGATTTGCACCTCCCATATGTGATGTAGAGATTCCAAAACGATTTCAAACTCCAAGCATGAAGCTTTATGATGGATCTACAAATCCTGAAGAGCATGTGGCTCAATATAGGGAAAGGATGGAAATAAATCCAATCCCTGCCAATCTGAAAGAAGCATGTTTATGCAAGGGATTTGGCTCAACTCTCACCGGTCCATCCCTGAAATGGCTCTTAAGTGTTCCACCCTATTCTATTACTTCTTTTGCACATTTGATTAACATGTTTAATAACCAGTTTTCTTGTAGTCGAACGTTCGAACGTTTGACAAGTGATCTGTACAGAGTAACTCAACCACAGGGGGAGTCACTAAGAGAATATATTACCAGGTTTGGAAAGGAAGCACTTGACATCCCGAACCTGGGTGTCACCACAACAGTCCAGGCATTCAAGATGGGGCTGCAGAGAAATTCACCATTCTATCAGGAATTGGTGATGAACCTATGCAGGAACTTAGATGAAGTTAGGAACAGAGCTTTGAGATTCATCCGACTTGAAGATGATAAGAAGATACAAGAGAGGATAGAATCATCCTCAAAATATAACCATCCCAATCGAAAATCCACTCCCACATACGAGCCATATAAGCATAAACCATATGCTAGGCCTAATAATAAGAAGGTCAATGTGGTAGAGGATGACAATGAGGATGACTGCCCTAAATTATCAGACTATTGTTTTTCTGTCGATCTAACAGGTTTGATGTATGCCATGAAGGATCTAGGGGACAAAGCAAGATGGCCAAGGAAGGACAACAAGGCAGGATGGAAAGACAAATCCAAATGGTGTGCCTTTCACGAAGATTTTGGCCATATCACTGAAGATTGCATTGCACTAAGAAAGGAGATAGCATATCTCTTAAGCAAGGGTCACCTCAAGGATCTCCTGGGCAAGAAGAAATCAAGATCTCAGGATGACATTAACATCCCGGAAAGAGCAGCATCCCCACCTAAGGATGCTGCATTATCAACTTCATTTCAGGAGGGTCAGATATTTGTGGAACCTCATACTCAGATGCTAAAAGACATGCGAGGGAAGCAAAATCTGAAAAAGGAGAAAGACCAACGAAAACGACCATCCTTGACCCTCATCATGACGGTTTGGTTATTACTTTATATATTGCTAACCACTTTGTTCGCATGATTCTTATAGATGGAGGAAGCTCAGTAAACATCATCCAGCTTGAGGCCCTCAAGAAGATGAACATCCCAGAATCAGAGATAGTTTCCAAGTCATCAGTTTTGGTGGGCTTCAGTGGAGAAACCAAGAGCACAGTGGGTGACATCAAACTACCAGTATACGTAGAAGGGGTGAACTCTATCCAAAGATTTTGTGTGATAGATTCCCTATCCTTCTACAATGTCATCCTGGGGAGACCCTGGATACATGATATGAAGGCCGTGCCTTCAACCAATCACCAATGTGTGAAACTACCCACACCTTGGGGAGTTGTGAAGGTCAACAACGATCAACAAGAAGCTAAGGATTGCTACACGACATCAATGAAGGCCTCATCCTGACAAGCATAGCAATCACAGCAGGATGCACAGTGCCATCCTCAGGATGTTATAGCACATCCTGATCAGGATGTAAAAGCCATCTGTCTTGACAACAACAACGAGGACATCACTGTTCAAATCGGAAAGAATATCCCTCTTGATATTGAACAATCACTAATATCTTTCCTTAAATGCAGGATGTCTACTTTTGCTTGGAAACATGAAGATATGACCGGCATATCAAAGGACATCATCACCCACAAACTTGGAATTGATAAGAGTTTCAAGCCCATTCAACAAAAAAGAAGGAAGTTTGCTCCAGAAAGAAATATCATCATCTAAGAAGAAGTGGACAAGCTGCTGAAGTCTAAGATGATAAGGGAAGTAAAATTCCCAAGATGGCTGGCGAAAGTTGTGGTAGTCCAAAAGAAAAATGGAAAATGAAGAGTGTGCGTGGACTACACAGACCTCAACAAGGCCTGTCCTAAAGATCCATTCCCACTACCACACATAGATTCAATGGTGGATGCTACAGCAGGCCACGAGATGCTGACATTCATGGATGCATCCTCAGGATTCCAACAAATACAAATGGAACCAGATGATCAAGAGGACACAACATTGATGACACCGTCAGGTATATATTGTTATATACCCATGCCGTTCGGATTAAAAAATGCAGGTGCCACTTATCAGAGGCTAGTGAACATGATGTTCAAGGAAAAGATTGGGGACACGATGGAGGTCTACATCGATGACATGGTAGTAAAATCCAAGAAAGCAGAAGATCATATTCGGGATCTCAAAGAAGCTTTTGACATTCTGGACGCCTACAACATGAAATTAAACCTAGCAAAGTGCCACTTTGGGGTTGGAGCTGGGAAGTTTCTTGGATATTTGGTCACAAAAAGAGGGATAAAAGCCAGCCCTGAACAGATAAAGGCCATCCTTGATCTCAAATCCCCAAGGAATATTAAGGATGTGCAAAGGCTGTCTGGTAGGATAGCGGCCCTGAATAGATTCATCTCGAAATCCTCAGAGAACTGTAAAGAATTTTATGACATCCTGAAAAAGAATAACAAGTTCTACTGGGGACAGAGACATGAAGAAGCATTAAAGAAGCTCAAATATTATCTTGCAGCAGCTCCATTGTTGATGAAGCCTGAGGATGGAGAACCTCTCAAGCTATATCTTGCAGTTTCTGGGAATGCAATAAGTGCCGTATTGGTTAAGGACTTTGAAGGGCAACAACATCCTATCTATTATGTAAGTAAAACCCTCCTAGATGTTGAAACCAGGTATTAACATCTCGAAATACTTATTTTAGCTTTAGTAATGGCTTCTACTAAGTTAAGGCATTATTTTGAAACACATAAAATATATGTTCAAACTAACTATCCCATTAAAAATGTATTAAGAAAACCTGAAATGTCTTGAAGAATGGCAAAATGGTTAGTTAAATTAAGTGCCTTTGACTTAGAGTATGAGCCTAGAAATGCAATCAAGTCACAGGCCCTAGCAGACTTTGTGGCTGATTTCATTAGTGACATCCTGAGTGAAGTAGAGTCTGAAGTCCAACAACTAAATGAAAATTTAGGAAAATGGACTCTATACACTGATGGTTTTTCGAATGCAAGAGGCACAGGTCTGGGAATACTACTAAAATCGCCACAAGGGGACAATATACCCCATGCCGTTAGATGTGCATTTCAAACAACCAATAATGAAGCTGAATATGAAGCTCTCATTGCTGGTTTACAACTTTCTAGTGATTTACATATTGATAAAATTGAAGTCTTTGTTGATTCTTTGTTGATTACTAACCATTTCAATGGATCATATGCAGTAAGAGGACAAAAGTTAGCCATTTAACTTGAAATCGTTAAAAATTTAGCTACTTCTTTTGTAGAATTTTCACTAACATAGGTACCTAGGGAAGAAAATGCTGAAGCTGACGCCCTAGCAAATCTGGGATCCTCCTTTAATTTACCAGAAGGATCCAAGATTCCTATCATTCACATCTTGAAACCAGCAATCGAAGAATGGCATCCTGAAGATGGCCAGGCACATCCTAAGGAAAAAACAGACCATCATGAGGATATCACTGTTTTGGCCACTCAGAAACAAGACGACTCATCATGGATGACTCCCATAATCAAATATTTACAAGAAGATGTCATTCCTGATGAAGAAAATCCAAAGGCTTTCAGGATAAAGGTATCTAAATTTACAATTATAGACAATATTTTGTATAAAAAGTCTCTTGCAGGTCCATATTTGAGATGTCTCAACAAAGATGAAGCAAACGAAGTACTCAAAGACATCCACGAAGGAGATTGTGGAAATCATACAGGAGGAAGATTTCTCTACTCGAAGACTCTGAGGACGGGATACTATTGGCCTACTATAAAGAAGGATGCCATGTTGTATTCCTAAAAGTGTGATGCATGCCAAAGACATAGCACACTACAACAAAAAGGGCTTTTAAGGACCTTTTGTGTGGGACGCTTGTAAAACGGGGTCCTAAAAAATTATTTAATAGGACGAATGAACTTTTGGGGTCCTTTTATAATATACGCTACTAAACTGGTGTCCTAAAAAGCTAACTAATAGGACGGATGATTCTTTAGGGTCCTATTATCATATAACTTAATAAGACACTTAAAATGTAGATCCTAATAAAGTAATTTATAAGACATTTAGTTGTTGGTGTCCCATTATGTGGTAATGTAATAGGACCCTTGATCACAGGGGGTCCTATTATAACATAACTTAATACGACACTTTGTAGTTAAGTCATAAATGTTAGATGTTATAGGACCCCTTCTAGTCAAAGTCATATTAGAACATAACTTAATAGGACACTTGACACATGTGTCTTATAACTTTAACCTTTATAGGACACTTAATCATTGTGGTGTTATTATAATACACCGTAATAGGACACATGATATTTGAGTCATAACACATCAGTTTTATAGGACGCTTATTCGCTAGAGTTTTATTATAACATAGCTTAATAGAACACTTGGTCTTATAACTTTAACCTTTATAGGATGCCTAATCATAGTGGTATTATATTATAATACACCGTAATAGAACACTTGATATTTGAATCATAATAAAAGAAATCATGTAGCAAAATAATCCATTTCATACAATATCTATACTACATTACTATGAAATAATCTAATGATAAATGAAAGAACCGAGAACTTTTTGCACCCAGGATACACTACAAGAAATTGGGATGTTTACCCACACATAATTTACCTACACATGTAAATGTGTGAGTAAATACCTACACATGTTATTATATGTGTGGGTAATGGTTGATGATGTTTTTTTTCATAATGACTAACACTTAATATTGTTGGTAATGGCTTTTACCCACATTTGGTGTTGATGGGAAAATTTCCCACAAAAACCTGCAATCAGTTAAATGATACATTACCTACACATGTGGAAAATTTTCGTTATGTGTAGGTAAATTATCTACTAGGGATGAGTATATGGTCCCGAAAACCGATCCCGAAAACCGATCCCGAACCGAAAAAATACCGATCCCGTACCGAACCGATACCGAACCGAGGGTGTTCGGTATCGGTATCTGTACCCACATTTAGGGATTTTCGGTTTCGGTATTATCGGTATTGGTACGGGATCGGTATGGTATCGGTATTTTAAGGTAAAATACCGATACCACACCGGTACCGTACCGATACCGATACCGTACCGGTATAATCGGTATCGGTATTGATTTTTTGTCACCATTTATTTCCGGTCTAAAATTTGTAAGAAAACTACCGAACAATATTAAAAAAAAAGTATACTATTTAATTATAACATGGCTAACACATCACAAATATACACAAAAAATTTAAACCGGCCCCGTGTCAGCGGTGGCAACTTGAATATTTGATTAGGCGGGATAGTTTTTATTTTGGCCCGCTCATTTTTCACATAGCTTCACTTCTAGGGTTTTGAAATTTTGATCTACAAGATACTCCCCAAAAAATTAATCACCCCCTCCGCTTCTCCCAATTGAAGAACTCAAGTCCGCTTTGCTTTACCCCTGCATCTGAACAAAGATAATCGGTGCTATTCCAATACTGCACGATTTCCACCGAACAGGTACTGATTTTCTACCAATTCTTTATTAGTGTTTTTTCTATTGCATTTGATTACCTTGTAGACAAATAGTTAACACATCGATTATCACCATTTTGTTCAAATCTTGATTTCATTTTTTTAACAATATGAAACATTAATAAAACATAACCACATCATGCTTAAAAGAAGCTACAACAGGCCAAGATATGAACAGTTCACCCTACATAACATTTTATTTCACGAGACGTTCTTACCTTCAAAGATCTTTGCATTCCAACCTATCCATAACATCCAAGATGTCATTAGGAATACCACATAGATTACATCCTTTTACTTTGAAGGCACATCTAGTTCAAGGCAATGATCTAAATCTATTTTAAGGACCTTAACTGTAAGATAAGGGGAATCCTCAACCCGATGCAGATTTGCCACCAAACCGCTTTGGCCACCACACATAGAGCCAATATATGATCTGTTGTTTCAGCTTCTGTACCACACCACACCTTTATTTATTCTCACCAAACAACCCCCTCGATAGTAGCGTCTTTGATGTCGGAATTCGATTAGCGACTACCCTCTAAACAAAACAGTTAATCTTCACAATGGCAATCTTGCTCCACTTGAAAACCAGACCTTGCGAGTTTACAGGACCTCTTGCATCGATTTCCCGTCTAACCTATTTCACAGAGAATTCCAAATTACGATTGGGTCCATACTGAACTCCACACCCACTGGTCTTTTTCCTCTTACACAGGCTGTGTCTTTAGCACCTCCATTAAATCAATAACTTCACTGGTATCAACATCGAATGACAGTTGTCTCTTCCAACTACAATCCCAAATAAAATATTATTATATTAGGAACTCTTTTTTACATTCCTTCACCACCGCCTATTTATTTGCTTCTAAAGCATTGGCTGCTGCGAATACGACTTTAAGACTATCGCCCAGGATCCACTTATCCGACCGAAACTTCATACGGTCACTCCTGCCTAACCTGCACTTTATGCTATCTTCTAAATCAATTCCTGACCTATTGAAATCTTTATTGATTTACCCGATTGTTTACCAAACCCCATCAAATGTCTTTTTGCATGGAATAATACCTTGACCTCTTTTCCCATGCATAGCTCTCACAACTTTAGCCCACAAATATGTGCCGCAAAATAAAAGGAAACACTGGTATCAACATCGAATGACAGTTGTCTCTTCCAACTACAATCCCAAATAAAATATTATTATATTAGGAACTCTTTTTTACATTCCTTCGGTTTTAAAGATAAGGATTGTAGTAACAACCCATGTGTATCTAACGGATTTTATAGATTGCCTACTGATCAGAGGCACAAAATTTGGGATTGCGGTGAAATCCAACGATGCAAACAAATTTAAGTTTTAAACACTAATAATCTAATTATGCAATTGTACCCAATATCTACCCGTTTCAAATTAAATAGAAGAATTGAAGAAACCTAATTACAATGATTGATATGTGTATACGAAATCAAGCAAATGACCCAATAGTATGAAGGACATACCAGTACGCGCTAATTGATCTGACGGCAGCATGATAGTTGTTACTTGTGAGAATCGGTAGAAACAGGAAAAAAAGATGAAATTGAGTGGAAATGGATGGAAGAGTGTATGTGGAAGAATTACTAAAGAAAAACGGCGGTTGTAGAAAGATAGGAGAAAAAAGCCAAAAGGGGGAAGACGGTTTCCGTAACGGCGGTAAAACATAGTTGGACGGAAGTTAAGACGACGTTAAGTTGGTAATTGTATTATTATATAATGTTGGCGACCGATAGTTCAACTCAATGTTTATTAAATGTTCTGCGATGGAAACCCTGTTAATTGGAAATTGTACATATAAAAAAGACTTTATTAATTTTACTCTCATGAATGTTATGCTCTGAATAGTGAGCACAATAATACTATGTTTGGAGAAAAAAAATTATGTCTGGTTTCAGACAGATTGGAAAGAAGGGATCAGTTTTGGCACATTAGGTGTGATCATTTTGTCGAACCTATGACAGAGAGTTGCAGCCGCGAATTTGCAGAACTTGTTATTTTATAGTCATCTTTATCCAAAAGGTCTTGATCACTTGATCTGATAAGAATTTTTCTTTGTTGTGTACACTTGTAATGGAAGATAAAAGCATGCAAGGCCAAAGCCCTATGAATGCTTATGAAAAGAGTAGAATGTTGAATATTCTAGAGAACGAAAAACAATTACAAGCCCTGGGATTGAAAAATGCTTCTAAGTCTTTGAAAAGTCTAGCAGAGCGTGATAAAACAAAGAAAAATAAAAAGAAACCAATTGATACGAGCGAGAAAGATGTTGGTGTTGATCAAGATTATTTAAAAGAAGTTGCTACAAATATCTATAAAAAGGTACTAATAACAAATTTGGATAATATAATGTCTTTATGTCTGTTTTCTAACCGTTTGACTTACAGAAACATCCAAGATACATTGCTCCGCAGTCCATGAAAAGATATGCTTATTCAACACAGAAACGAGTTACTGCTCCTAATGTCTCTCATGTGCTAACATCTGCAAAATCTCATATGCGAAAGGGACAAGTGATTGACACAACGAGGCCAATAAATAGTAGTGTACCGGAGTCTGATGAAGGCCACACAAGAGGGCGATCAGTTGTAGCTAAAAGAAAGTTATTTGCAGTCGACAACAATGATGACCACGGGGAGCATGACATGATATTTCATGGTACCTATATTTTCTCTTTTCAAATATTTTATTATGATATTCAATTAGTATTAAGTTTGATTCAATTAACTGTTTTCGATGCTTACTGTTTTTGTAACTATATATATCAATTAAGAACAATATGCCGCTGAAGATGATGTAAATAAACACATGGATGGTTTAGAAAATGAGATCAATGAACTGGTGGATGAAGAGTTTGAAGTCCCACAACCAGACAATGAAGCAGGTTTATCTAATTTACTTGATTGCTTCATTTTTTTTTTGTTTCTCAATACATATATTGTGTGACACATGATGAATATATAAGAAACTATAATAAAACTAAGAAAACGTACAGACTTAATATATTGCCTTTCAATTTATGTAGCATTTTTAATGTATACATGTACATTGTAAATCATGTTCACTTTTTGTAGTTCAACATGTACGTAAAAGAGTGAGAGGACCTACGCGTATGCCAGAAGTTTGGGCCCAAGAAAAAGGGGATAGAATTCCTATTTTAGTTAATGAACTTGGACAACCTATTGGTGACAAAGTTAGTAAACTAACCCATTTCATGGGAACCCTTTCAAGGAGTGGAAAGTACTGTCCGATTTATAAACCATGGAATAAAGTTAAGGACACCAAAAAACAAACGTTGCTCGACTTCATAAAGGTACATAATTAAAAATATTTTTGTTAATGAATGACTAAAGTATTTGTTTTCTAATGTGACATGTTCCATTTTTAGACAAAATTTGATATTCCAGAAGATGCTGAAGGCTGGATATTGCAATCATTTGGGAAGAAGGTCAAGAACTGGAGGGCAAGAGTTAAGGAAAGCTACTATGATCCGTCTTTGTCACTTCAGGAACAAATAAATTTTAGGCCAAAACAAGTTCAAAAAAAACAATGGAGGAGACTTGTGAAGTATTGGAATAAAACAAAGTCTAAGGTATGAAATAGCCTTACACTTCAAATATAAATCCTCGAATTTGGGATGTTACAATTAGTTTATTTCTCATTATGATATTTTATTTTTCTATTGAAGATGGTAAGTGAAAAAAACAAGGCGAATCGGTCAAAAAAGAAGATGGTGCAAGTTACGGGTAAAAAAAGTTATGCTCGAGTCCGTGACGAGCTAAAGGTGATTTTATGAAATAGTGCAATTGTTAATGTAGCATGTCGATATCCATTGTTACTACTTATTTTCTTTTTATTCAAACAGACATCTTTGGGACAAGATCCAAGTCGATTGGAAATGTTTCGTGCATGTTTCTCCAAACATGGAACTACAAAAAATGTGGAAGCTGCAAATGCAATTGTAAGTAATATCTTATATATTCATATACCTATCTTTTCTTTATGTTCTTGATGTTGTTAAAAATACATATCTTATTTTTGTTACTATATCTAATACAGGCACAAATGCAACAACTTAGTTCTAATCTTCCTGATGGTTCGATCGATAAGCCTGGACCAGATGATGTTTTTTCTAAAGTAATGGGGAAAGATCGAAATGGTGATGCAGTCATGTATGGTCTGGGTGTTCGTGCTTCTGATGTTTGGGGTGTAACACCAAGTCGTTCAACATGTCGTAGAGAAAACATCCAATTGAAGTCTAAATGTGAAGAACTTACTAGTACCGTGGCCCGGCTACAAGCCCAGGTATCGGAGACTAAAGGGTGTAGGGATGGTCCTAGTGTTCCACCTCTTACATCACCACATTTCCCTATTGCAACCAATGGACCTCCAAGTTTACGGGTATTTTTCTATATAAATCTTTATTTATTATTTTTTTTTTTTGTGGAATGTTACTTGTACTATTGTGACTAGAGTTTGATATATGTTTGTTGAAAACTAAAATCTAGGTGGGAGATGAAGTTGTTCTCAAAAGCATTCTAAACTCTACCGAGATTGTAGCAAGAGGATGGGTGAAGAGCTTGGACCCAAATGAGCTAGTTGGTGGTACAGAGATTGGACCAGAATGGTGTGAGGTAAACGTTCAAGTAGCAATAAAAATAGATGAAAAGTTGGTGAGACCATATGGGTTATTTTCCACAATTCAAGATTGTATTGGTGCCTCCATTGCATGGCCTTGTCCTTTCATCTCGGTATGTATTTATTAATCTTGTGATACGAATAATTTTAATAATCTGAAACTTAATACTTATACATGGATGGTTTATTTGTAGGTAGTCCGTGAGGATTGAGGACGCATGATGACTCATGATTCTTGTTTCTTTCATTTCTTTTAATTTCTTTGTTAAATGTTACAAGAGTTTATGTTGGATAAATTTATGTTTAGTGTTTTTGTTATGAATATGCTTATTTGAAATATAATAAAGTTTTTTTCTTTCATTAATTGATGATATATACAGTATATCATATAATTGTGTGTGAATGTTTAAAAAAATGTTGTATCATATGACTTCTTAGGACTTTGGAATTTTGTCCTATTTAACTTGTTAGAGCATTGTAAAAGTGTTCCAATATGCTTTTCTTAGGACGCTATATTGTTTGTTTATTGATATATTATGCAACTATAAAATTGGTTTCATAATCTTATTTGAGATATTAGGACCCCTTTTTTGGTACTAATGCTCGTATAATGTTACATCATAAGGGTCCTATAAATTAGTTTTTTAGGACTCTTGCATGTGTATTAAAAGATTAAAACTAGGTAAGCACATGTTAAAACCTTGTAAAAGTGTCCTAATATGTTTTATTAGGAGTTTTTTTTGGGACATATTATGCGACCATAAACTTGGTTTCATAATCTTATTTGAGATATTAGGACGCTTTTTAAGTTTCGTGACTTATTACGACCCCCTTACATGAAACGCTTTTACTGTTGGTCCTACTAAATAAAAGGTCCTATAAAATAACATTTTAGGACGCTTTTGTGCGTACTAAAAACCCATTTTTGTTGTAGTGGCAACATACTTCACCAGCCTGCTGAACCATTACATCCTATTGTTTCACCATGGCCCTTCATGAAATGGGGGATGGACATAGTAGGAAGCTACCCAAAGCTCCTGGAGGAATGGTATTCATGCTAGTGATGACAGATTACTTCTCAAAATGTATTGAATCCAAAGCATTTGTCCAAGTTAGAGATAGAGAGGTGGTCTCGTTCATCAAAAGAAACATCCTAACACGATTTGGAGTACCATCTGAAATCATTTGTGACAATGGTTCTCAATTCATTAGCAAAAGAACAACTGACTTTTGTGAAAGTTGGGGAATCAAGATGGTAACTTCAACACCAGTCCATCCTCAAGCTAATGGATAAGCAGAATCCTCAAACAATATCATCATCAACAACTTGAAGAAGAAGCTTGGGGAAAAGAAAGGAAAATGGGCAGAAGAACTTCCATTTGCACTTTGGGCTGATAGGACTACTTCAAAGAATGCAACTGGTCAGACACCTTTCTCTTTGGTCTTTGGAACAGAAGCAATGCTTCCAACATAGATGGTCATGCCTACAGCAAGGAAGCATCTTCAAGATGCAACTACTAATTCTGAAGCACTACTACAAGACTTGGAAACTGTGGATGAACTCAGGGATGCTGCTAAATTAAGGATGGCAGCATATCAACAAAGGATTGCTAAAGTATACAACAAAAACATCAGGATAAGAAGATTTCAAGTAGGAGACTTGGTATTGAGAAAAGCCTTCCAAAACACAACAAAACCAAGTGATGGTAAGCTAGCTCCCAAGTGGGAAGATCCATACTTGATCGATTCTGAAGCTGGTAAAGGAGCATATTGGTTATCAACGATGGAAGGAGAAATTCTACCAAGGGCTTGGAATGCAATTCACTTAAAATACTACCATGTCTAGGGATGCATGTGACTGATCTCTCTAGAAGAGAAACTATGATCCAAATCACAGGTGGGATGAAGGTGAAGGCTGACAGAGATGAATCATCTCCATATGTAAGTACTTATCCTTGATTTATTTCGATCGATTATATTTTCACTAAACATGGTCTAGAAATAGTCCATCCTGAGAATTTTGCAGTACCATCCTGAAGATGGAATGCTTAGAAGACTAGGGGGCTAGCCACCCTCTCCTCCGTTAAGTTGTCCGTACCTTCCTAAGGTTTAAAGGTTTTTACCTTTCACATTGGGTTAGCAACCCTCGCCTGGAGCGCACGATGCCCATGTATATTCTCGGGATGGTGGGACCAGTCCATGTAAAAGTGGCTGACACTTTCATTATCTTTGAGGTATACGATGGAGCTCTTAAGGTTTAGACATTTTTCAATGTCTCAAATGGTTAGGCGTTTTTCAACGTCTCTACGGGCCTTGTCTCTAGTTATTCCTAAGGGCCTTGTCGCCAGTTATTACTAAAGGCCTTGTCGCCAGTTATTCTCAAGATGTTACATACTGGTCTTATCACCAAGATTATTTCAAAAGGGGCTTTGATCCCAGTTAAACCAAAGGCCTTGTCGCCAGGATAATAACAAAGTCTTCCTTTGCAGGATATTATCAAAACATAAGTCTTTCTTATGAAGGATTATAAGATCTATTCTGAAGATATCACACTGGGGACATCCTCAAAATGCGAGACCATCCTAAGGATGGAAAAAGAACTAGATGCATCCTTAAGATGCAGCACTATCCCAAAGATGAAGAAGAAACTGGGGACATCCTCAGGATAATGAAGGCCATCCCGATGATGAGAAGGACTCGTATGGAATGTGACAAGGTCAGGTATTATTTTTCATTCTTTTATAACACTAAGGGGCTGTTTGGTAGCCTCTTAATGAGGCTCTTAACCATTCAGTGCTGAATGATTCAACATTCAACGTGTTTGTTTCAGCTTCTGAATGAAATGGTTAAGTCTGAATCATTAAGATTTGGGATGTTGCTGAACCATTAAGCACTGAACTATTAAGCACTGAATTAGGCTGAACCTTAATGAGGCTCCCCTACCAACGTGGGACAAAAAAACTAATTATTAAGGGGTCCAACTTAATGATTCAGCGCTTAACCATTCAGACCTCTTAATGATTCAGCACTTAATCAACCAAACAGCCCCTAAGTATTTGCTAATGTATGCAGAATATTGAAGAACACAAAGCTAATAGCGTCAAAAGGTTGTTATTATATTAATTATGTGTCATAGTCAAAATGTGATGTCAACCCCTGGCTTCATCCAAAACCAGGACCCATCCACCAGGGGTCAACATCTGTGGTCCGAGGTCAACAAAAAAGATTTAGGGCTTCGTCTTGAAATCAAGATCCCTCCACCCCAAACCTTATAATATCCTAAATTATTACATGCCACAATAAATTGTCTGAAATCGTTCTGCCAAACACAACCATAAAAGATCAAACAAAAAGTGGGCTCCAGCCTAGTCAACACATCCTTCATCGCCCACTGGAAGGTCCTTCACCACCTCAGCAACCTTGGCCTCTGCTGCCTTCACCTTTGCATCCTCAAGATCCTTAGCCACATCCTCAGGATGAGCAACAGAAACAGGCTCATAAACCACTTCTTTGCCACCTAGGCTCCTAATTTTTTCTTTCCAAGCCTCAACATCCCAAGAGTTCTGATCGAACCCTAGATCTTTGGCCTGGAGAGCCATATTCACTCTAGCCTGGAATACGGCAACAGAAGCAGATTTGATAAGCCCATTCCTGTGATCCTCAGCCTCCTTCTCCTGGTCCAATATGGCCTTAGCATGCTCAGCCTTCACTCTCTTCAGCTCTGCTTCAGTCTCTGCCAGCCTGCTCTCAAGAAATTTGCCCTTCTGCTCAGAAATATTCTGAATATCCTCAAGCTTGGTTTGGGCTTCATGAAGCTCTTGAGCGACTGCATCCAGAGACTTTGAGAGATACTCATGGCCCTAACAAAATAAAGAAAAAGGTAAGTACTCTTAACCATTTATTATTAACATAGATAATGTTATCCTCAGGATGGGACCATACCTGGAGGGTGAATTCAGAGATCTTGTTGAGAATCTCACTACACTCAAACCCTCAGAAGGGTTGACATCCTTAGCAACGACAACAGTTGTACTCCCCTTCCTTTTCTTTGAAGCGGCAGCAGTCCTAGACATGGGAAGGTTAGTAGGAGGAGTAGCCATCTTGGATCTTGAGGGAGAAGGTGAAATAACTTTGATTGCTTTGACATCCATGCTTTCGATATCATCCAGATCGAAGGAAGCAGGTTTCTTGGCTGAGGCTGAAATAAAAACAGATTTAGTGAATAAAATATTAAACACCCTCGGGATGCAACATGACATGCTCACCAGACATCTTGGAAGCTTTACTGGTGGTATGACTACTTTCCACTCCGATAGTTCTTTTTGATTCAGGTAACTTGAAAATAACCTCATACCGGAGAATAGCGTCGTTAACAGGAGTAGCAATCTTGGCAAGGGAAGCACCTGTAAAACAAAGAATTATCAGGATATTAACATCTTTGGGATATAACCAAAAAGTTTTTCATAAAAACGCTAAGAATGAATTTACCACTCTTTAACCAACAAAGAGGGATCTCATCCCCTTGGGGAATAGAACTCCTCTTAACAAAGAAAAACTTAGTTTTCCAGTTTTTCTTTGATTTTATCACATTAAAGAGAAAAGGTGGATCCTTCTCTATAACTTTAAGGACATAACGGTGGGAACCGTGTGTCCTCAACCTATAGATATGAGCCAGGTCTCCCACTTCCAGATGGACACCATGATCCTCAACAAGCTTGCTGCACACCATCCTAATCTTCCACAGTTCAGGCATGGCTTGAGAATAAGCCATCCCAGTTATATCAAAGAAATCTTTGATAAACTTGGGAAAGGGATACCTCAACCCTAGAAGAAATGGTAAGTACAGGAAGCAGACCCAAATAGAAGATGCATAGTCTGATCTTGCATGAGGATCGTAAGGACGAAACTCTGCAGAACTTGGGAAGATTTTCGAGTCTTTTAGGGCTCGAATCTCTTTGTCATCAAAAGAACATATCTCCTGTTCGGGATGAATTAAGAGGTTTTGGGGAATGAACTCATTGGAAGTTCCCACATTCCCAGAAGTTCTTAGGGATCTTTTTGTCATCTTCGAAATATTTCTATTTTTTTTGCAGATATGAAGAGAAAAGTAGAAGAAAGAAGAGAGAAATTACCTTCTTAAAAAATCAGATGTGAATATAAAGGAAGAGATAAGCTCTAGATATAGGGTGAAGAACATGATGCTTGTAACGGTCATCACGAAATTACCGCCAAAAAATAGCCGTTGTCATCTTGACAAGACAGCCCATCAGTCATCAGAAGAAGATATTTAGATTAAAAAATATTTTTACCTCAAAAGTTATTAACGGTAACATATTTTTGGGGACAATTGTTGTGGGTGAAAATCCTCGGGATGATTTTACCTCGCTTCCCTAATATGCCATCCCCAGGATGCTGAAGGACTTGACTAACGTCAGGATATGGCAGTATGTGCATATCCTGAAAATGAACTATCTTTTTGTTATATGGATGCAGGGTGATTTTACCTCATACTCTCTGAGTAACATCCTCAGGATGGTGAAGGACTAAGCAGGGTTCAGGATGTAACAGTGTTCTGACATCTGTGCATCCTAAGAATGGACTAACGAATTATCTTGTACTTATGTTATTGCAGGTGTGATTAATGAGTGAATAAGACTTGTAACCCCCCTTTAACGGCTACAAAGTCTTACTAATTCAGAGATATCAAGGATGCATGAGCTGTACGCATGTGGACCTGGAGAATGAGTCAAAGTGTAACCGCCAAAGTGATAAATGCAAGGCGAGAAAGGTGGAAACTGTTATCCAACGTCCACTACAGCTAAAACACCCACAACGTCACCTGAAACAGTCCACAAGCTTTCAAGGACCTTAACTACTTAGCATATTTCGTGGAGTTGTTTTGTTAACTTCGTGTACTATATAAATGGGAGTATTGGACGAGTATAGGACACCTACTTGCACACTGCTTACACTATAGACTACTCAGATACACTTAGCTAATCACAAACACTTGCACAATCATTGTAATCATAGCATACTCGTCCACATACTCATCCAAAGTTGTATCTTTTTACCTTATTAATATTAACAAACAAGGCAGGGGCCTAGACTCCTCCCGAGGTTTTATGTCGGCGATCTACAATTGATCAAGGGCTTTCCTCGTATATCATGTGTTGTTCTTCTTGTTTATTGCTTTATTTTTTCATTTCTAGTAGTTCCATCCGGAGGATACAACTGCCCATCCCGAAACTAACCTAAGCCATCCCGGTCATAATTGCCGTATTTTTTACTTGTTAAACACCCTGATACACCATCTCAAGAATATTATTGATTTACAAACATATTTCCACACATTTAGAACTCTACCTCACATTAACTAATTTGGAATACAAAGTTATTTTTATTGGATAATTTTTGACCAAAACAAAGACGAAGCCCCAGATCTTTATATGACCCTGACCATAGATGTTGACCCCTGGTGGATGGGTCCTAGTTTAGGATGAAGCCAGGGGTTGACACCAATTTTGACTTTTTAAATGAAATGGTAATTTTGTTTTGACGCTACATCCTTGTGTTCTTTTCTTTAATCCTTTGTTATCCTGCAACAATTACCAAATGATAAGTGATAAAGAATTAAATGAGTTTATACCTTTATCTCTTAATTGGCTTCAAAGTTTTCTGAGAACAGTCTTAATGACATCTTGAGGATGTCCCCAGTTCTTGATACATCCTTAGAGTAATCTTCTTCATCTTGAGGATTTCGCCAGTGTTGTATCTTCCAAATAGACTTTAAAGAGTTTTTTCCTTTTCAAGAAAGGACTAATAACATGTAAATAGGTAAACTTAGTTGTAATATTGGCGATAAAGCCTTTTATAAACTAGGGTCATGCCCATAATGATGGATGTTCTTTAGGAATAACTGGAGACAAGGCCTAATGTAGCATTTTGAGGATAGCTAGCGTCAAGGCCAAGTATAACTGGCGTCAAGGCCACTAGCGACTAGGCCAAACACGAGAAAGAGACATTGAAAAATGTCTAAACCTTAGGGATTCAATGTATATTCCAAAAATGATGAAATTGTCAGCCACTTTTACATGAACTGGTCCCACCATCATGAAGATATACATGAATAATGTGCGCTTAAGGCGAGGTTGCTAACCCAATGTGAAAGGTGAAAACTTTTAAACCTTAGGAAGGTGTCAGACACCTTAACGTAGGAGAGGGTGGCCAACCCTCTAGCCTTCAAAGTTTCATCTTCAGGATAGACCTGAAAAATTCTGAAGATGGACTATATACTAGACCATTTTTAGTTGTGAGATTATTAAAGAAAATAAAATATAAGTAAGGATAGAAAGCTTTCATACCTCATACGTGATAATATTTAAGATGGATTGCATTCCAAGACCTTGGTAGAATTTCACCTTCCATAGTCGAGAGCCAATATGCTCCTTTTCCAGCCTCAGAATCGATCAAGTAGGGTCCTTCCCACTTAGGAGCTAATTTACCATCACTTATCTTGGTAGTGTTTTGGAAGGCTTTCCTTAAGACCAAATCTCCTACCTGGAACCTTCTTATCCTTATATTCTTGTTGTAGGTTTTGGCTATCCTTTGTTGATAAGCTGCCATCCTCAATTTAGCAGCATCCCTAAGCTCGTCCACTGTTTCAAGATCTTGAAGCAATACTTCTGAATTGGTAGTTGCATCCTGAAGATGTCTTCTTGCTGTAGGCATTACCATCTCTGTTGGGAGCATTGCTTCTGTTCCAAATACCAAGGAAAAAGGTGTCTGTCCAGTTGCCTTCTAGGATGTGGTTCTATCTTCCCAAAGTACAAATGGAAGTTCTTCTGCCCATTTCCTTTCTTCTCTCCAAGCTTTTTCTTCAAGTTGTTGACAACGATCTTGTTGGAAGATTCTGCTTGTCCATTAGCTTGAGGATGGACTGGTGTTGAAGTTATCATCTTGATTCCCCAGCTTTCACAAAAACCAGTTGTTCTGTTGCTGATGAACTGAGATCCATTGTCACATATAATCTCAGCTGGTACACCAAATCTTGTGACGATGTTTCTCTTGATAAAGGACACTACTTCTTTGTCTCTAACTTGTACAAATTCTTCGACTTCAATCCATTTTGAAAAATAATCAGTCATGACCAACATGAACACTATCCACCAGGAGCTTTGGGTAATTTTCCCACTATATCCATCCCCCATTTCATGAAAGGCCATGGTGAGATAATGGTATGCAATGGTTCAGCAGGTTGGTGTAGGATGTTGCTATGTCTTTGGCGTGCAACATATTTTTGAGAATATTGCATGGCATCCTTCTTCATGGTTGGCCAGTAGTATCATGTCCTTAAAGTCTTTGAATATAGAGCTCTTCCTCCTGTGTGATTTCCACAATCTCCTTCATGGATATACTTGTGAACTTCCTTTGATTCTTCCTTGTCGAGACATCTTAAATATGGACCTGCAAGAGACTTTCTATACAATATATTGTTTATAATCACAAATTTAGATACCTTAATCCTGAAAGCTCTAGCATTTTCTCCATCGGGGATGTTACCATCCTCAAGATAGTTTAAGGTAGGATTCATCCAGGACACATCATCTAGATCTCGAGTAGCAAGGACAGTGCCATCTTCAGGATGTACAGTATTATCCTTAGGATGCACCTCTACAGTTGTTGGCTTCAAGATGTGGATGATAGGGATTTTGGATCCTTCTGGTAAATTCAGAGAAGATCCTAAGTTTGCCGAAGCATCAGCCTCAGTATTTTCTTCCCTAGGTACCTGTGTTAATGTAAATTCTACAAAACAAGATGCTAATTTCTTGACTATTTCAAGATATTTAGCTAATTTTTTACCTTTTACTATATAAGATCCGTTAAAATGGTTAGTAATTAACAAGGAATCAACAAACACTTCTAGATTTGAAACATGCATATCCTTAGCAAGTTGTAAACCAGCAATGAGAGCTTCGTATTCAGCTTCATTATTGGTTGCTTGAAATGCACTTCTAATCGCATGGGGTATTATGTCCCCTTGTGGCGATTTTAGTAGTAATCCTAACCCAATGCCCCTCATATTTGAAGCACCATCATTATACAAAATCCATTTCCCAAGTTTTCATTTAGTTGTTGTACTTCTTTTTCAACTTCACTTAGGATGTCACTACTGAAATTAGCCACAAAATCAGCTAGAGTCTGTGATTTGATTGCATTTCTAGGCTCATATACCAAGTCAAAAGCACTTAATTTTACTGACCATTTTGCCATCCTTCCTGACATTTTTTGTTTTCTAAGCACATTTTTTATAAGGTAGTTAGTTTGAACATGTATCCTATGTGTTTCAAAATAGTGCCTTAACTTGGTAGATGCCATAATTAAAGCTAAAATAAGTTTTTTGAGGTGTGAATACCTAGTTTCAGCATCTATTAAAGTTTTATTTACATAATAGACAGGACGCTGTTGTCCTTCAAAGTCTTTTACCAAGACTGCACTTATTGCATTTCCAGAAACTGCAAGGCATAGCTTGAGGGGTTCGCCATCCTCAGGTTTCATAAGGAGTGGAGCTGCTGCAAGATATTCCTTCAGCTTCTTCAATGCTTCCTCATGTTTTTTGTCCCCAGTCGAATTTGTTGTTCTTCTTTAGTATGTCATAGAACTCCTTGCATTTTTCTAAGGACTTTGAGATGAATCTGTTTAGAGCTGCTATCCTGCCAGTTAACCTTTGTACATCCTTGACATTGCTTGGAGATTTTAAATCAAGGATGGCTTTGATTTGTTCAGGACTGGCCTCAATGCCTCTCTTGGTTACTAAGTACCCAAGAAATTTGCCAGCACCAACTCCAAAATTACACTTGGCAGGATTCAACTTCATATTATAAGCATCTAGGATGTCAAAGGCTTATTTGAGATCCTGAAGGTGGTCTTCAGCTTTCTTGGACTTTACTACCATATCATCGATGTAGACTTCCATTGTGTCCCCAATCTTGTCTTTGAACATCATGTTGACCAACCTTTGGTATGTTGCACCTGCATTTTTTAGTCCAAAAGGCATAACAATATAAAAATAAATACCTGACGGGGTCATGAATGTAGTATACTCTTGGTCATCCGGTTCCATTTGGATTTGTTGAAATCCTAAGGATGTGTCCATGAAAGTCAACATTTCATGGCCACATGTGGCATCCACCATTGAGTCGATGTGTGGAAGTGGAAATGGATCCTTAGGACAAGCCTTATTGAGATCTGTGTAATCTACACATACTCTCCATTTTACATTATTCTTTTGCACTACGACTACATTGGCTAACCATCTTGGGAATTTGACCTCCCTTATCATCTTGGATTTCAACAATCTATCCACTTCTTCTTGTATGACGGCATTTCTTTCAGCTTTACACATTGGTGAAATCATTGTTATTTTCATCAAGGCATACTGCCTTTACATCCTGTTCAGGATATGCTTTAGCATCCTGAGGATGACATTGTGCATCCTGCTGTAATTGCTATGCTTGTCGTGACGAAGCCTTCATTGATGTGGTGTAGGAATCCTTGGCCTCCTATTGGTCATTGTTGACTTTAACAACTCCCCATGGAGTTGGCAGCTTTACACATTGGTGATATGTTGAAGGAATTGCTTTCATGTCATGTATCCAAGGTCTCCCTAGGATAACATTGTAACTGGATAAAGAATCTATCACGTAGAATCTTTGGATAGAATTTACCCCCTCGACATATACAGGCAGTTTAATATCACCAACTATGCTCTTGGTCTCTCCACTAAAGCCAACCAAGACAGATAATCTAGCCACTATCTCGGTCTCAGGGATGTTCATCCTTTTGAGGGCGTCCAGTTGTATTATGTTGACTGAACTCCCTCCATCTATTAATATCCCGCGAACAAAATGGTTAGCTATATGTAAAGTAATAACCAAACCATCATGGTGAGGATCTAGAACGTTTTCTCGATCTTCTTCTTCGAAGCTAATCACTTTTGCATCCGTCAGGATGGTAGTCTTTGTGGGTCTTTCTCCTTTTTTTGATTTCATTTTCCTTGCATGTCTTTTAGCTGTTGAGTAGGATGTCCCACAAATATCTGAACCCCCTGAAATGAAATTAATAATGCCATCATCTTTGGGTGGAGATGCTGCTCTTTCTGGGATGCCAGTGCTATCCTAGATCTTTGACTTCTTTCTCCCTAACAAATCCTTATGATGACCCTTGCTTAGAAGATATGCTATTTCCTTTCTTAAGGCAATGCAATCTTTAGTGATGTGGCTGAAATCTTCATGGAAAGCACACCATTTGGATTTGTCTTTCCATCCTGACTTGTTATCTTTCCTCGGCTATCTTGCTTTGTCTCCAAGATCCTTCATAGCATACATTAAACATGTTACATCCACAGAAAAACAATAGTCCAAAAGTTTAGGACAATCCTCTTCATCGTCATCCTCAACCACATTGACCTTTTTATTATCAGGTCTAGCACATGGTTTATGCTTGTAAGGTTCATATGTGGGAGTGGATTTTCAATTAGGATTGTTGTATCTTGAGGATGCTTCTATCCTCTCCTGTATCTTCTTGTCATATTCAAAACAGATGAATCTTAAAGCTCTATTTCGAACTTCACCAAGATTCCTACAAGGGTTCATCACCAATTCTTTATAGAAAGGTGAATCCTTTTGTAGTCCCATCTTGAAGGCTTGCACTGCCGTCGTGACATCTAGGTTTGGGATATCAAGTGCTTCCTTCACAAACCTTGTGATATACTCCTTCAACGATTCTCCTTATGGCTGTGTCACCCTGTATAAATCACTTGTCAAACGTTCAAATGTTCGACTACAAGAAAACTGATTATTAAATATGTTAATCAAATGAGCAAAAGAGGCAATAGAATAGGGAGGAACACTTAGCATCCATTTTAAGGCTGGACTAGTGAGGGTAGAACCAAATCCTTTGCATAAGCATGCTTCCTTCAGGTTTGCTGGAATGGGATTTATTTCCATCCTCTCTCTGTACTGTGCTACATGCTCCTCAAGATCAGTAGATCCATCATAAAGCTTCATGCTCGGAGTCTGGAATCTGTTTGGAATCTCAGCATCACATATTGGAGGTGTAAAATGGGACACCCTGTGACATGCTGAGGATACCTCAGGGATGGGCTGTATTATCCCTGGTACACTAGACACCATATCCTTGATCTTTTGAAGCTCTCTCGCCAATTGTGGACTTATACCTGTATCCTACAAACAAGCAATATCGTTAGTAGCATAAATACTTGAACTTAAATTGTTACCATTGTTGTATCCTCGGGATGGTTCAGTGGCATATCCTCGGGATTGCTCTATAGCATATGGTCTAAATCATGCTTTTATCTTTGTTTTATCACGGTTTATCTTTCTTTGTTAATAAATGCAGATTTGGAGGCCCGGTAACGAAAAGAAGTGAAAACCTGCACAAAACGGCACAAAAAGATGGAGATTTGAAGACTTTGAAGATCTGCCAGGCATGTCACGGCCGTGCTCAAGGCTGTGCAGCCTTCCTAGATCAACAAGTCAACATTTCCAAGTCAAAGGAGGTCAATTTCGGAGTTCCAGGATGTGCACGGGCGTGCATAATGATGAAGCACGACCGTGCTTTACTCTAGCGTGTTCTCCAAGGCAAAAACCGACCAAGACTGACAAGACGGTTTGCCTCCAGGACAAGCACGGGCGTGCTCAGTAACAAACCGACATCTGCTGTGCAAAGGACTTTGCAACAGTACTCGTTGTCGAGCATGGGTGTGCCAGAACGTTGTCGAGGGCGTGCAAGAGCTGAAATGCCTATAAATAGAGGCCTACACCCCACATTTTGAGGCATCCCTTTCCAGTCGCATAACAACACTTCTCCATGAAGTTTCCACCCCCTGAGAGGTTTAGAGGTGTCCCTTGGAGCCTAGGATCACTCCATAAACACCTTGAGAGAGAGAAAGAAACACCCCAAAAATCATCCAAAACCCGTAGAAATCTCATTATCACCCCCAACATGTCTTGTACACAAACCCAACCTTGTGAGCTTGTTGTGACAACCATGCGAGGCTAGATTTCTGTTGGTGTTGTTAGGGTGAGGATGGATACTTGGTATGAATTAATATAGTTTATCTTTTATTTTAAAGTGGCGTTTTGTGTTCTTAATAATTCTTACTATTCTAACTTTGTTTAATGGTCAAATTAACAAATCACTTAGTCTTTGGTCTTGTGAGTGTCTTGATAAGAAATGGGAATGAATCATGAGTGTACCCATGGTGTGTAAAAACCCATGCACTTGTGAACTTAAAACCCATAAGTGGGAAGGACTCATGAGTGTACCCATGGTGTGTAACAACCCATGCACTTATGAACTTAAAACCCATGAGTAGTGATTAGTCCATTTGTGGGTAGAAATACACACACTTTGAGACTTAATCCTCTATTATCAAGATCTCATTTAGGGTCGGTACGGTCTATATACTCGGTCCTAATGATAAGTTAATCCTTAATCTTAAATCTTGGTTTCATGGTCTATGTGAAGTTTTGATGTGGGTTATGGATTGATGAACTCGTGTTGGAAAAAAACGGTCTTTTTTTTATTCCATCATTATACTGCCGCACAGTAAATGATAGACCAGTCACTTTTTAATAAGTTAATTAAACCAAGTAGGGGATGCACATGTGCTGGTAAGTCACGACTCCTCTATGACATTAAGTAGTAACTTGCTCGGTCATGCTCTGGCCACCGACAAGTTATTCATAAAAGTCTAGAGTAGTTTGATGTCAAAAGCAATGACAACCCAGGGCCAAGTAACGTGTTCTCTCCAAGGCTACTGAAAAAGAATCTATTATGTGGCATAGGAGTATGGGACACATTCATCTAAGAAAAATGAACCATCTGTTGAAGAATGGACTTGTCAAAGGTATTAATGTCAAACATTTCCATTTGAATGACAAGTGTGTGAGTTGCAAGAAGGGAAAGCAGCACACGCAGTCCCACAAACCAAAGAAAGTAAATTCAGTTGAGATGTCACTTGAGCGTTTGCACATGGACTTATTCGGACCGGTCAAGCGTAAAAGTCATGCTGGGGAATTGTACTGTCTTGTGGTTACTGATGACTATTCCAGATTCTCGTGGGTAATGTTCTTGCATCATAAGAGTGACACGTTTAACAATCTGAAGGTTCTGTTCACTCGATTAGAAAATGTCTATGGTCTGAAGATCAAGAGAATTCGAAGTGATAATGGGAAGGAGTTCAAAAATGCACAGATGGATGCTCTTTGTGAAGATAAAGGAATTCATCATTAATATAGTGCTCCATATACCCCTCAACAGAACGGTGTCGCAGAACGGAAAAACATGACTCTAATTGAAGCGGCGAGAACAATGCTTGCGGATTCTAATCTTCTAGTAATGTTTTGGAACGAAGCTATTTACGCAGCTGGTTATACACTGAATCGTGTGTTAGCAGTGAAGAAGTTTGGCAAAACTTCTTATGAGCTGTTGAACAGACGAAAGCCGAACTTAGAGTATCTAGAACCATTTGGAGCACCGTGTACTATGCTTAATCCAGCTAAGAAGTTCGCACCGAAAGCCGAAGAAGGATTCTTTATTGGATATGCAACCCCGCTCAAACAGGTATTCAACAAACGAACTCGTCAGGTAGAGGGGTGGGCTAACGTTGAAGTTTAGCGGTATACTCAGAATGTACAGGGAAGTGGTCCAGATTGGATATTTGATTACAAAGATTTCTTTGAATCATACAATCTAGATAGCTTGGTTGAAGAGGCTGTATTAAGACTATATTACGAGTGTGAAAACGCAGTGACTTCATCATTGGTGCGTCCGATCACCGTAACTCCTCCAACAGCTTCTAATGATGCCAATGCTCCTGCAATTGAAGAAGAAGTGTCCCAAGAAGCTTCCATAACTCTTAATTCATCAGAATCGGAAGATGATGATGATGTCACAAGTGAAGCTATTCTAGATTTTGCTACAGAGACACCTCCAGTGAACCCAGATCCAAATGTTGCTTCATCATCTAATTTGGGTAATGATCTGGATTCGACAGAGAATTTGACTACTCAAACGGGAGTGCAAGTACCTGATCATCCGGAATCTCGGATTCATCGTATTCACCCGCTCGAGCAAGTTATTGGTGATCCTGGTAGCAGCGTTATGACTAGAGGACAACTTCAGAATGCAAATTCACCAGAAAATCTTGGCGCACTAGCTTTATATGCTAAAATTCAAAAGTCAGGTTGTCAGAATGACTGGTCTTTTGCTTGTTATGTTTCGCAGGTTGAACCGCGAACATACAAGGATGCTCTTTTGGATGATGCTTGGGTATAGGCAATGCAAGAGGAGTTGTTGCAGTTTCAGAAACTAGGAGTGTGGACACTAACAGATTTACCTCCAGAAAGGAAAAAGATTGGAACCAAAAGGGTGTTCAAGTGTAAAAAGGATGACAGAGGCGTAATCGGGAGAAGCAAAGCTCGACTGGTAGTACATGGCTTTCATCAAGTGGAAGGAATCGACTACAACGAGATTTATGCACCTGTTGCACATTTAGAAGCTATTCGCATGTTTCTAGCGTTTGCATCTATAAGAAATTCAAGGTGTATTAAATGGACATTAAGAGTGCGTTTCTTTACGGTGTGGTCAAGGAAGAAGTGTACGTAGGTCAACCACCAGGATTTGAAGATCCTATTCACCGGGATATGGTCTACGTTCTTAACAAAGCTCTCTATGAGTTGCACCAAGCTCCACGGCAATGGTATGAGGAGCTGAGCACGTATCTTCTATCCAAAGGATTCAAATGAGGTTTGGTAGATTGCACACTGTTCACAAAAAGAACAGGGGATGACTTGCTTCTACTGCAGATTTATGTTGATGACATTCTTTTTGGATCTACTAATGAACTTTTGTGCAGAGAATTTGAACAAGTTATACAGGAAAAGTTCGAAATGAGTGCGATGGGAGAGGTGCAGTTTTTCCTAGGCTTGCAGGTGGACACAAGACCAACGGGGATCTTTATTCACCAGACGAAATACGTATCTGAAGTCTTAAGCCGGTTCTAGATGGAAGATTCGAAGCCGATGGATACCCCAATACAACCTAATCAAGGGATTGGAGTTGACGCTAAGGGGGAGGAGCTGACTGATCCTTTTACATACAGAGCAATCGTCGGATCTCTAATGTACCTCACCGCATCTAGACCAGACATAATGTTTGCCACATGTCTCTGTGCACGTTATCAATCGAAGCCGAAACAAAGTCATCTAGCAGCTGTCAAACGAATCCTAAGATATCTGAAGGGTTATCCGTCGAGAGGACTATGGTACCCTAATGATGATAACTTTGACCTAATTGCTTTTAGTGATGCAGACTGGGGCGGTTGTGATAAAGACAGCAAGTCCACAACGGCTGGATGTCAGTTTATGGGGAGCAGGCTCGTGACCTGGCAATGTAAGAAACAAACTGCAGTCGCATTATCAAAATGTGAAGCAAAATATGTCTCAGCTTCAAGCTGCTGCTCACAGGTTCTGTGGATTCAACAACAGATGGTTGATTACGGTTTGCAATTTCTTAAAACCCCTGTTTACTGTGATAATGAGGCCACAATTGCATTAACTAAAGACTTGGTCAATCACTCTAAAGCTAAGCATATCTGGATTAAATATCATTTTATCCGTGATTGTTATGCAAAAGAATTGATCGATATGGTCAAAATCCACACTGATATCTTACCAAAGCTTTTGATAAATCAAGATTTGAATATCTTTTAAAAGCTAATGGTATAAAAGAAAAACAAGACTAATCATCACCTCGGTTTATCACTTTTTAGTTTTAGTTTTTACTGTTTTTCAGAAAAATTCAAAAACCCAAAAAAATATGTTTTTCATTTTAGGGGGAGTCTATTTTTAGAAAAACCAAAAACATTGACAAATTCAAAAAGCTATAAAAATTAGAAAAATCCAAAATGATTTCCACGAGAAAAAGAGGAAATGATAGTACATCAGTGGGGATCTGACACATGCTAAAGAAATGTAATGCAATATGTGGCGTGTGTTTGAGTCTGTGTGATGTGCTGGTAGGCTTCGTAGACCTATTAATGCGTGCCTGATACATACATATCAAACTAATTGTTATGTGGATGAACTCCTCATGGGCATATGGTTTTTGTACCGTAATTTCGTTTGATAGGGTTTTTGTACAAAATTCGGAGGTTTCAAGTCGTTATGTTATTAGTTATCTGGGGATAGCCTCTCTGATCTTCTGTCGTAAGTTCTTACGGACCTAGATCAGACAGGGTATCTTTATAAAAGAGCTTTAAGGCCAAATCCTAAAGTTACCGAATTGAGGAACTTTCAATGTATAACGATAATCAAAGATTATCTAATGCATCGTATCCAATCATTGATGCAAATCATGATTGATATCAGCCCTCAACCTGGTAGAGTGCACAAGTTTCTTTGTAGCATTGAGTTGCTGACCTGTACACCTCTGTGCCTCATACCTTGTAAATTACAGATGACGAAATCATAATCACGCGTTACAATGGGTATTTGTGCAATTATTCCTTGATACGAGAGTATGTCGTGTGTGTGGGAACCACAGACAATTTTGTTTATAATATAAATAGCCGTATCAATCTAAAGCACTGCATAACAGTCTGCATGTGAGCTTATGTGGACAACAATATCAGCAGTTGCCGGATCATATATTGTCTTTATTGATAATATAAATCAAAAGATCAACGGTATGATCAGATTTATCAGAAACTGATATGATCCTCTTACCGGAAATCACAAAACATTTATTGCTTTATGTTTACATTTTTGCATTTTTCATTTTTCGTCAAAAATACAAAAACTCAAAAAGATTTTAGGTCTGTTTTAACAAAAAATTTCAGAAAATCCAAAAGATTTTACGTTTTTGTTTTATTTTTGATAACCGATGGTGGTTGATGGTGATTTTCTGAAACTTGATGGATCATTTGAGTTTTGTGATCTTAAAATGAGAAATGATGAATGCCGGATGCTTAAAAGTTAAGAAAAATATTGAACGGGATTCGATTTTGAGATTTGGTAAAAAGTTCAAAAATTCCAATCTCCATTCGCCCCTTCGATGGGTCAAATGTGGAATTTTTTCCTTTACATTCAAGCTTTCTAAACGGTCGAATGTGAGTGTTCATGTGTTTGTTGCACATTCGAACCATATTTCTTCCTTCGAACCTTTAATTAGGGTCGAAAGTGGAAATATTTTCACATTCGCCCAAGTAAAAGGGTCGAATGTGGAGCCTATATAACCATATCTGCACGTTCGAACCTTCATTCGAAAATTTTTCAAATTTCTGTGATTAAACCCCCTTGTTGCTTGATTTTTCTACACCTTGTAATTGTGATTGTTTCTGATCATTTCTATACAAGAATTGCAGGTATTCATCAACAAATCAGGGCAGAATCGTCGTTTTTGTGTACGAACCCTAACATTGAATCATCTGGGGTTTTAGAAACTGTTTTTGTTCGAATTATTGATTAGGATTCAATCATTGAGTGTTTTAGGGGGAGAAGATAACAAAATCATGGGTTTAAGCATAACAGATTGTGAAATTGATTGATTAAACTTGTCAAACCCTAAATTTTTGGGAAAAACACTTAATAATTGAATAATTATCACAATTGATGGATTTAAAAGCTTAATCGGTCATGTTAGCAACTAAACAAATGAAAATGTCATGTTAATATGGTCAAAATCAAAATCTGAAAAATTGGAAGATGAACAGTCTGTTTCGACCATTCTAAAAGGGTCGAATTTGACTTTTTGGTCGAAGGAGACATGTTCAAACGGTCGAACGAGGAACAAAGGTCGAATGTACAATTTTAAAACAACTTTTTCACATTCGAACCTTGTATTTTCCATATTCGAACCCACGTTCGGTCGAAAGTAAATATCCAAAATCCAAAATTTCAATTTTGTATATTTTGTCCGTTTTTAATGAGTTTTCGTGTTTTGTTTTTGAAGATTCTCAATGGCTGAACCTCAAAGTACTAATATTCCAGCAGGATCATCTGAAAAGGCTGCCAGAAAGAAGCCTAAAGAAGAGCTACCGTTTGAAGAAGCTCACAACTACTGTGCGTTTCTTGGAGATGTGAAGAAACATACAGAATTCACTGGTATCATTGATTTCTTGAAGCGTAGCAGAGTTGTAGATGCTATTGCCACACCTGCTATTATTTACAAAGACCATCAGAAGGAATTTTGGAAGAATGCCAGGATGGATTTTTGGGATAATCAAACGGCGATTATTAGTTACATTCAGGGGGAGATGGCTATTGTGACTGAGAGTGACATTCATAAAGCTTTGAGACTGAAGGACAAGCCGACTGATCCAAGATGCTTATCATGGATAGAACAGAGGAAGTGCTTTTTGAGAATGAAGTATAATGGAATTATCATAGATGGAGCCCTACACAAAGGTAAACTGTGCCCACATTTTAAATATCTGGCTCATGTGATGCTGCATGTTTTCGTTCCGGTTAGTGGAGGTTATGATGTTATGAGGAAGAGTATTAGCTCATTGATGGTGGCACTGATTCTGAACAAGCCGTTTAATGTATCTGGGATGATACTTGATCACATGCTTGAACCTTTGAAAGGACTGAAGAACAAGAAGTTTCTGCTTTATCCCAGATTCCTACAGATGATTTTTGATCAGAAATACAAGAAGTTGAGAAAAGATCCAACACAGATTGTTGTACAGGATCATATGAGTCTGAATACGTTGGTGAGAATGAAGGGTTATAAAGGTGTACCTGAAAACGAAAGACCACCTTTGAAGAATTTGTTTGGACACTTGATTAATCCTGCTTATCAAGATCCAGGTGTAGACAAGGCTAGAAATGAGAAGAGTGATTCTGATAATGATGATCCTTTGTTTCATGTCAATCCTGAAGCAAAGAGAAAGCGACAAGTGGTTAATGTTGGTGCTAAAAGTGGTAAAGGAACGGGAAAAGAAAAAGAAGTTGAAGCAGAACCTCCAAAGAAAACATCTCAAAGACAAAAGATTGTTGCAAAGAAAGGTACTAGATTGGTTGATGAAGAGTCTATAGATTCTGAAGAGACTCAGGAGGATGAGAGATGAGATTTTGCTGATGAGACTGTTAAGACAACCAAGCCCAAGGCCACTGTGGCTTGTGAATTTGATAGTCTTAATCAGACTTTAGAAGAACAGAGGATGAAGAGTCCGATTGTGATGGACGATATTGATATGAGTCTTGGATTGGGTTCTGAAGATTTTGGTGGATCACCGAAGGCTGGTGAAAAACAAAAGAATCCAATATACAAGAAGAAAGCTAAGGCAGTTGAGATTGAAAAGCCTAAGAATAGGAGAGCTAAAGAAATTGAAAGTTTGATTGCAGGAAAGAAAGTTCCTGAAGTATCTAGCTCTAAGTCTCCCGTGACATCCCCAGTAGCGAAGAAACAGAAATCATCTGCTGCTGAGAAGAGTACTGTTCCAACAGATGACTTTAATGATGCTATGGAACGAGTCTTGAACAAGTTAAAGAAAAAGACTCCAGTTGCTGAGGCTTCTACTCCACAGGTTACTGTATCAGGAGATGTGATGGATGCAGTTAATCAGAAGCTGACTGAAATGATGAAGATCATAAACCAGCAACAAGTAGAGATTGATCAGTTGAGGAAGAATGATTGAAAGATGTTAGATATTGTTGAATCTTCACAGGAGAGTCAAGAAGAGCTGGAAGCTAAGATTAAACTACTCCAAAAATGAGAATATGAAGTTATTAAAGCATGAATAGAGGAATACGAGAAGATTCATTGCTTTAAAACTTGAAAACAAGCAAGTGAAGAAAGATAACAAAGGGCTTAGGAGGCTAATTGATGATTTATATGAAAGAGCTCCTCAGTTGAAAGAAGGAGAGGAGGATAAAGAACGCGAAGAAGAGCTTGTTGACTTTGAACCATCTGAGTCGGAAAAAGATGAAGAAGATGATGAAGATCTTGAACAGGATGCTGGTGATGCTCCTGAGAAAAAGAAGAAGGATGGTGAAGATAATAATGGTTCAGGTGATGATTCTGGAGATGATCATATCTCTGCTAAAGATGATTACGATGATGATGATGATGATAACACTGATAGATATAAGTGTGAAAAGAGAGATACAGGAAAAGATGCAGGAGAATCGAGTTCGAAAGCTCCTGGTGGGAATACTGATGATGATAATATTTTCTAGAATGAGAAGATCAGATCTTTATCTTGAAGAAGATAAGAAGTTATATCGTCAGATGTTGACAAACAGAGTTTGGACGATTGAGATGACAGGAAGATTTCCAGAAATATTTTAATCAGATGACATGAGATTCGAGCTTGAGTATAATGATCCTGATCTTGAAGACGGTGAAGTTTCTGCAGCAGTTTTGAGAGAAATACTTGAAGGATTGGCTAAACATGTTGGAAAATCTCTTGAAGAGTTAATGAGTGAGAATCAGATTCTGAATATTCCTGAGAAAGAAGCAGGAAATCACTCTGATGATAGAGATACTCCTGTATTTGAAGATGTTGAGATAGAGGATATTACAAGTGAGGAATATCCAGAATACTTTAAAGACAATAAGGATTCTGGATTTCCTGAATTTTCTGAAGAATTGTTAAGCCAAGCTGCGAAACTTGCACGAGAGAAAAGTAAAAACGTCGTTGATGAAGTTTTCAAGAACTCAGAAAGTCAGAAACCGACTAGTGAACAATCTGACGATCTGAAGAACTTATTAAGGAAGCTGAAAGAGAAAGAAGCCAACCATCCAAAGACTGAGATTCAGGGTGGTTTCTATAAGTTTCATAGTGAATTGTTTAAAGGTAAAGCTCTCGGGTGGAAGTATTTAAGACAGATGAGGTGTGTTGCAGTAAAGTGGGATAAAGGAATTCTGTATTTCAACAGATTCCAAGACATTAAAACACTACCTTATTGGGCTGTACGCGATGTCTGCAGACATACGTTGTCAGGTGCTACTGTGAACAATGATGTTGTTGGATACTTTGCAGATCGCATGGCAAGAGAGAGCAGGACGAAATGGGATGTGTTCACCCCACAATATCCAAGGAGGATTGTTCATAATAAGATCAAAGATCAAATAACGGGGATGAACAAGGTTACTTTGAAATATGATCCACCGACAGTTTTGAAACATATACCTTTGATGCCTATTCCACAACACTTCCCAAAAGACTTTATGTGGTGGTACTATGATTGGAAGACGGCAGAAGCTATTATCTTACTGAAAGATGGGAAGAATGATTCAAGAAGATACATATCTTTGATCCAATGTGGTTGATAAACTGCTCTCATGAAGACATTATCATGTTGTATTACAACCCAATCTACTGTGAAGAACAGGACAGTGAACAGGCTGCAAAATACCAACGTGTGGTATTTTTGTGTTTTGCATGGATGTTAATGCGGGGTGCGACTATGATAAAAAACTGGGGAAGTTTGTTGAAGTTCAGAAAGAAAGGAAGAAACCAAAACAAACTCATGAACCAGTTATGAGAAAAGAGCAGAAGACCTTACTGCACATCAAGCTGATGAACAAGAAGATGGACGAAGAGCGAAGGCTTAAGCAATCCAAGCAATAGTCGAGGGGGAGTTTGTAGATACACGATTTGCGACTAGTGCTTTTGGATTGCACATTCATTATGTTTTGCTGATTTCGGGAGGTCGAAGGTGGAATAGAATGGTCGAAGGTGAGGAAATTATGGTCGAAGGTAGAAGACTTGGTCGAAGGAGAAGTTTTGTAGAAGACTGTGTTGATTCGCCCATATGTTTGGTCGAACCTGCACATTCGCCCCTTTAAAAGGTCGAATGTGCAGGTCTATATATAGGCTGAATCGATTTTAAAGTTAAGTAGTTGTCATTTTGTTTCCCTCCTTCGAGTGTGTTTTCTCCCTAGAGTTTTGTTGAGTCTGAAATTAGTTTATTTCATTGTAAACATTATTTTGTAAGATTAATCAAGCTTGTATATGAATGAAATGGGAAGTTTAAAGTGATTTGTGTGTTTTGCTGTTATTATTATCATTTCGTAATTGATTTAGGGATTCCGCACCTGAATTGATATACTTGTTTGATCAACGTCTTTGTTTTTGACAATTCGATCCTCATACACCTACCTTGATAGGCTTGGCCAAGAAGAGGATCGTAGAGTAGTTCATATGCAATAAAACATCTAGGGTCGTGAGGTTGTTAGATGCATAGCACTTGAAGATGAAGAGCTTGTCTATGGGCAGCCATGTTCTTGGGTTGATCATTTGATATGGTTGTATCTTTCTATTATCCTGAACCTAGTTCGATATGTAGACTTTTATTATTATTATTATTATTAGTTTAATTTTAGTTATTTGTTGTGTTATCTTCTTCTAATCTTTATTTGTTTATCTTTGTGACAAGTTTGAATGATGATTAACTTAATAACAACCTTAACTTAATTAATTAAATAACTAAGGGTATAATCAGCTTCTGGTAGTCCCGAGCTAGATCCAAGGCGAGGAAACCGGTAGTGAGACAGATTTTTTTGGGCTTCTGATATCCAAACCGGATTCTAAACAAAGGCTTCTGAAGTGGACTAGATCTGAGTGACACATTTTTGGTACTTATCAGATGAGTGAATGATATTTTTGGTAAAAGACGGTTTCCCTACGGGCGCACCAGTGATCTTCGGATTGCACGCTTTTAGGATTATGTGCCACCTTTACAAAGGATTTCATTTAGTTTGGGAGGCTAAGGGTTGGGTAATTAAGTCATCATATATTTAAAACCAACTTTATATTTATCAGGCCTGTAAATATTAAAGTGTCACCAAGATAAATAAAATAAAGATTCTTTATCTAGTTCTCGTCAGTACAACGCCGTTAGCCAATGGAGCCCCGCCTTCCTAAGACAACCGTAAGAGAGATCTTTCGACCTTGACCGTTAACCAATGGGGATACGAGGTTGCCAGGATAAAGAGACCCTTCTGTACGGAACGCGAGAACTAAGGAGAGGTGTACAGTGTACCGGGTTGGGAGTGAAGCCTCCAATTTAAGAAGATGATAAGTTCGAGGACCCGAAGACTTGACTACAGTTTGAGGAGCCCGCTATACGCGAGGCCCTGGCGAAGTACCCCAGGTGGACGCACGCTGGATAGGTTCTGCATTCTACTTAGTAGTCGCCTTTGCTTCTCTATCAATGAGTCAACACTTCAGGATCACTCTCGTCTTCCACACAATTAATTAACTTAAATTGTTAATTTTAATAATAAACTTAACTACTTATTTGGAGGGTCCCAAGATATGCATATTTGATCTCTCTACTATTTTATCATTTTCTTTTATAAAACCAAAACCTTTTTCAAAACCATTTTTCTTTTAAAGAACCCATCCATTTTATTTTTCTTTTCAAAACCCGATCAGTTGTTGGATGAAAGGTTGAGTAAGGGAAAGTGTGAACTCTGGAATACGATACTCAATACTTACCCAAGAAGCTATACTATGCACGTTAGGTTCTCTGCCTATGTGTTGGTTTTAGTTTCAAAAGTAATTATTGTTTACTTTATAAATTTAAAACTTATTAACAAAGGTTTAGTAAAAATCAGTCGTATACTCCGAAACCAAAGTTTCGGATTTCAAACATCATGTTTTTGGCACCAGGGAAATGACATCTTTTTAATTTGCTAAAACCACGCACATCACTGCACAATTGCATCAACAATTACAAATGAACTTGTAGTTTGCAATTGCAGCTTTCTCTGCAATGAATCATGTTGTTTGGTGCAAGCAAATTGATTCAAATGCAAAGAGGAAAAAATTAGGGAAAGACTCATAGGAGTGAAAACAACAAAACAGAAGGATGCATAATGTAAGGAAATGAGGGGCATAATCATCTTTTCACTTCCTTTATAATCGAAAAAAGGTGTTCGTTAGGGGTATGGACTAGATTGACTAATCTAGTGAACGTCGAGGACTCGGATGGTAAATTTAGCAAAGTAGGAACTCAAGCTGTATTCCGCCTCAAACCATAGGAACTCAAATGATAATTAACTCATATAAGCGTTCTTGAGCATCTACGCCTTTCACAAATTCATATAAGCGTTCTTGAGCATCTCCGTCCTTAATTTCCACATAAGCGTCCTTGAGATTGAAAAAAAAAACCTTATATTTCGGATTGTCTAAGAACTAAAGAAACTCTAATTGTTATCCAATTAGGGCCAAGTTTTCTAAAGCTTTATCAAAATAAGATTGTAGTTAATAGATATTATTTGAATTAATTAATACGAAAGTATTTAACTATATTATAAAACTAATAAAGAAATAATATTTCTTATATATCTATACTATATTATAATGCATGAGGCAAGCTTAGTTTAAGATACTCAAAAGTTAAGAACTTTTATTTTCATTAACAATCCTAAAATATACACAAAATAGTCATTCAGATACTTCTACACTTTGATACCTCATCTTAGTTACACTTTAATCAGTGAAACTTTAATCAACTTTTGCTTATTTAAATTATAGTTAAACTTCTTCTCCTTATCTTAAGCAAACCATCCTATAAAATTTTGTATTTCGCGCGAATTATCAATTAATAAAATCCCAAGTCTATTTCATTTCGATCTTGCTTCCACCTTATATTATACAATAATACAATAATAAAAATGTTGTTAGTCTATATTTATTAATAAGTTGTTATCTATATGAATTATATTATCAAAATAAATTAAAAATAAATTGAATAAAAAAACGGACCTCTTAGGCTCAAACCCACGCCTCAGGCCAAGTCTTGGATTTAAACAACCAACATAAACCAACTGGGCTAGGCCCATGTCTTGGTTTACATTTTGATCGAATTTATCTTATCATGTACGTGTTTCATTATTCTTGATCAACAAGGAACCCTTTTGTCAAACCAATCCAATTAATTCCAAATTAGCGTGTAATCTATTGAATTTAAGGAATGGATTGGAGCATACACAAGCGACTATGTATATTTGGCCTCACTTGATCGAGAATGTTCCACGTTTCAGCATAATTATGAACTTTTATTCGACTTCCCCAAAACCTAGTTTAAACTTCCAATTATTCGCTTAAGGGCTTGTTAGTATAAACTTAACCCACCTATAGGATCAGAAACCATTGAAATCGAAAACCCCTCCCTCTAATTCCTCTCTCGATCCCTCTGTATCGATGATTTGAGCCTCTTTGACCTTGGGTTTTGACTTCACGATTGGAAGCATTGTGTCTGGTATAATCCTAATTCCTTATTTCTGCATGTTAATCGGCCCCTTCCCATCAATAACCCTATGATTAATTTTCTTCTAATACCATGTTGATTCGATTAAGAAACTAGGGTTCATAGGGTTTTGAATTTGGGAATGATAGGTTTATATGATCTGGATTTATTTGTTTTTAATAAAAAAAGCAGTAACACCATCTGATCTAGATCAGATGGTGATGGTTATGCGCTTTAAGTCGTGGGCTGTATTAGGTCGTTGGTTCAATTCTCGGCCAACACCCTGTTTTTATTTTAAATCTATCCTATAAACCTAAACCCTAAATAAAATATTATTTACTAATTCTTATCACAACTTGAGACCCAAACAACATAATTGGTTAAAACACTGAACCGGGTTTGGTCCCTAGTTCAAATCCCCAACCCCCACACAATATTATATATATATGTATGTATTAAATTCAATAAAAAAAACCAAAGAGTTAAATGTCGATTTCGTCCCTGAGGTTTGGTCCAGTTTGCCACTTCAGTACAAAAAGTTTTTTTTTCCAATTGAACACCTGGGTTTGGATGTTTTTTTTGCTATTTTCTTCCTTTTCACTAACTCAGTTAAAAAATGTCGTTAAAGTCAGGGGTAGTTTTGTCATTTTGCCACTTTAATGAAGGCACCCCCTATCCCTCTCTCCTAAAAGAACGCGTATCTGGTTTTCTTTCTGTTAAAAACAGAGCATGCCCAAGTGTTTATATATATATATATATACACACACACACACACACACACACTCACTCATCAAACACCACACATTATCTTTCTTTTCCCTAAACGCATTCCCGTATTTTCTTTCCAAATTGTCCCATAACACCCAGACCTGACAAATTCAAAATCAAACAAATTACCCCATTATACAACGATTCACGAATTTAGTTGAGGGTTATAATGTTTACTGATATTCGAACTATCTACATGCTTTAATTGAAATAACATGTACCCCCAAAATGATGAGTGCAGGTTCGGATTCCGACTCACATATTGCGTCGTACAGAAGGATTTATTTGTCGAATTAGTTTCGCAATGAAAAACAGGGATTGAACGAAGAGCCAAAAAGGGAAGTAGGTCCGATTCTGCTTTCCAGATTGTGAAGAACAGAATATTTGATTTGGTGTTATGGATCGCGTAGACGAATAGAGAGCCTGGGTGGTTTTTTTATAGGGTGGGTATGGTGGAGACGGTGGCTGAGGTGGTGATTGGTGGTGGATATGGTTGGATAAGGTGGTGATTGGTGGTAGATATGGTTGGCTGAGGTGGTGGTGGTAGATGGAAGAGGAGATGGTGCTTAGTGGTGGTGGTAAGGTTGATTTTTTAGGAAAAATGAAAAAAAATTATAAATTGCACGTAAAAAGACAAAACAGCCCCTGACTTAACGAGATTTTTTAACTAATTTAGTGAAAAGGACGAAAATAACAATAAATCCAAACCTCGGGTGTTGAATTGCAAAAAAACTTTTTTGTACTAAAGTGACAAACTGGACCAAACCTTAGGGACGAATTTGGCTATTAACTCAAAACCAAAATAACTTCATAAATTATGAAAACATTATTTTAAGTTTATAAACTTCATAAAACAGATTTTTATTAAAATAAAAGCTATATTTAATTAGTTTTAGATAATTAAATCTATTTTAATCATATTAAATTCATTACAAATTCAATTTTCATTATTTTTGCACCAAAATTTCACATGAATTATTCACTATAATTTAGGTCAGAAAAATAAATTTATTTTTTGAATTTTGTGAAATTTAATATTTTATAGTATTATTAACATCTTTAAATTATTAAAATATTATGTTATAATTTATTATATAAGCATTAATTATGAAAATAATTTATTAAAAAATATTTTCAAACTATATGATTTTACTACAACAACCCTTGACTAAAACTTTACAAAAATTTCATTTAATTATTTATTTATTTAATTTCTCTTTATTTATTTAATTAACAAATATTTCAATTAAATATTAAAAAATCATCTATTCCCAAATAAAAACTCTAGAATGCCTTAGATCTAGGCAATTAGGGGTGCAAACGAGCCGAGCCAAGCCCGAGCTCGACCAGGCTCGAGCTTAAGCTCGATTAACTTATAAGGGCTCGAGCTCGAGATCGGCTTGATTCAGGCTTTGTTTTCAAAGCTCGAGCTCGGCTCGTTGGCAATTTCTCAAGCTCGAGTTCGGCTCGGGCTCGACTCGTTTATTATCAATTAGTTAGTACATTAAATAAAAATAATACAATAGTTCGTTTAGGCTCGTGAGCTCGATAAGTGAAGCTCGAGCTCGGGCTCGTTTACTAAACAACTTTAAATGAGTGGTAAATATTATTAAATATTAAAAAAAGTATTATTGCACTAGGCTCGATAAGGCTCGACGAGCCTAACGAGCTTCACAAGCCAAGCTCGAGCTCGGGCTCGATAAATAAACGAGCTTTGTTTTTTGCTCAAGCTTCTGTCGAGCTCGATAAGGCTTGGCTCATTTCGAGCTTTTTACCGAGCCGAGCTCAAGTAGCTCGCGAGTGGCTCGGCTCGTTTGCACCCCTATAGACAATATAAAATCAATCAGGTCTTATCTAAATTATGTCTTATTTGAATAGGATAATATCTCAGGATCTTACCTAGTTACTTTGCAACGTTTAGCATAATCAAGACTAGCAATCAAGGTGAGTTTTAAATAGTCCCATTTTTATGCCTTTTTATGGTGAAACATGTTTTCATTCACTTATACAAGTCAACATACGTGTCTTGTGTTATTACTTTGTGATATTATGTCGTGAACAATACTTAGGTAGACACAGCTACACGCGTAATCGTTAACACTGCGTAAATCGACGATACACAATGATAGATCTATTGGATTCACAACCCCACCCGGATACGTGGACCATTGGTATGGGAAAATGTGGGTGATTGTTATCGATAAACACAGACTTAAGCACAAACTGGTGAACCATATGCGTATAGGAGGGACCACATATAAACATGCCATAAGGTTTGATTATGCAAACATTATTACCTGGTATTTGTTGCACATATGAACTAGAATTGCCATGACACTAGAATTGTATAGATTTTATACACTTGATACATTACTCAAACCTATGTATTTTTCACCAACTTTTGTTGACCCAAAACTTTTTCAAACTAACATGTTTCAGGGAATAATGAGGCTTGAAGGATTAAGTTTCTTGGAGATTATTTGAAGTTTAGTATTTGAATAAATGATGTATTTCAGCTTTCTTGTTTAGACAATTTGATGTATTTCGGTTTGGGTTATTATTATTATTATTATTAATGAAATTAATGACCACTGAAACTTATTATTTACCATAAGCTACTGAACAATCATTATTACGTGACACCTCGATGTTTCCGCCATTAGTTGGGGTGTTACACATCCCCCATCACTATATTATATGACAAGTATGTAAACTAAACTTTTGCAGGATTTAATAATTTTCCCATAGGTGAGTCTGGTGGGTTGGGTAACTTGCCACAACAGTTTGTATTAAAATTTAACAAATAATTATTGTTGTAAATATGATAAAAAGACTAATATTATAATGATAATGTAATTTGGAAATAAAACGACATTGGAGGTTTTATGCACTTCGGGTGATTTTTGACGTGTTTTTTCTCACTTAACATGTTTAGCCTGTTTTCATTTTAACCAATATTTAAACCTTTTCCTGACCTTAGGAAAAGTATTAACAAAAAAAATGAACAACTTCATTGTGGACAAACACAAAAAGGAAACGTTTTGTACGTGATGGACAATGGTGTGGCTGCGTTTACCCAAGCCCTAAAGAAACAACCCGGGTTGAGGCTATATGGTTTGGACCAAGGCAATAGATATTATTGATCACATAACATATCAATATTTGGTCAATTTCAATTAAAGGTTTAGTTATATTTCACCCTTAGATATTGTTAGTCACATAACATATCAATATTTTTAATTAAAAGAACTGTTGTACTATACTCAAATTATAAACAATAAAATGAATGTTTTTATGATGTGGGTTTTAAAATATTAACGTATGAAAAAATTATGGTTGTTTACAATTCGTAAGGGTAGTTTCCAGTTGGCTTAAAATAAGGGAAAGGGGTGTAACTGTTATTTAAGTAAACAAAAGTTAACTTTTTAACTTTTGAGTGTCTTAAAAGTTAAAATGTCCCTATCAAATATATTATATATGTAGTATAGATATCTAAGTGTGAACAGTAGTTGAACATTTAACCAAAACCGAATCAAAAAACAAAAGAACTGAACTGAAAGCAATCGAAATCTGAATTAACCAAAAATTGAATTAACTTAAAATTGGTTATTATTTATTGTACACTTAGTTCACCAAAATCAATCAAACCGAAAAAGAACCATTCATAAACTTTTAGCTTTTATGCCTCTATTTCATTTACTTATTGGTAAAATTTTTTGGCCAAAGTTTGTTTTTGCTAGTAACCGAAATTAACTAAACCAGACTAAAAACTGATAACTTTACCATATAAATCGAACCAAATAACCAATTGTTTAATAAGATTGACTAATTGATGGCTTTGGTTTTAGTTTCAGTTGAGACTATCAATCAAACTGAATCGAACCATACACACGATTAGAAGTGTTTCTGTTTCCTGCAGCATCGCGCGGGCACCATACTAGTGTGTGTGTGTATATATATATATATATATATATATATATATATAAAGTAAATAATTAAAACTATTTTATATAAATTATATAGAATACTATATCACATTAAATTGATTTATAATTCCTTACAAAAGAATAAGTTCATAAATATGATTTATCTAATAAATCATTTCTAAGCAAATAGATTATTATGACATGTAGACAAAGATGTAATTAATAAGTTTGATCAAGTTACTCAACTTTGTACTTGGCTCCTAAATTTGTTCAAACTTGGGTTTATTAGCCTAAGATAAAGTTTTAGTTGATTTCTAGGGGTAAGAGGAATGCATGCTGTCTTATTTGGTTGAATATTCGAATATTGAAAGCTTCACATTGCAACATAGTTTTTGATTTTTTAGTAAAAGTTTTCATTTGAACCACATATGTGTGTTAAATAAAAAGCAAAAAAACTCACATCAACTGATCATGTTAATCCTTAATACCCATTAATCTACATGTTATTCGTTTGGAGTGAAGGCTTGTAGCTCAATTTGTTTCGCCATCCGAAATGATGATATTACATGTGAATATAAAATATATATTTTATCTTAAAAATACAGAATTGTTTGATATTGTATATTTTATTGTTTGATACTCTACATGTTATCCGTCAACTATTGTTTAGTAACATATATTTTTTGAACGGCCAACGAATCAATTTCCGAGCACTCTCGGGTACCCTTTTGGCGAATCAGGTACTCGAGAGTACCCGGGCCACCAATTGCCACCAATTCCCAGGAAAACCCGACCACTCACCCGCCCGAAGGCACGACAGTGAAATAATCGGTAAAACCGGTCGGGATCAGGACTCGAACCCAAGCCAATGGCCGGGTCATCCATCATTTCCCATCCACCAATGTCCTCCAAATATAGCTAGTGGGAATTGAACCCAAGCCTCACATAGGGAACTTTAGACTCTCAACCAACTGGGCTACAAGTGTTGGAGATTTAGTAACATATATTGAAATGAATATTTTTCTTATCTAATAAGATTAAGAGTGAGAAAAGATAAAGTTAAAAAATAAATACTCATTTTAGTAAATAAGTTTTAAATCACACATTTGGTAAATAACATTTCCAATTACACCTTTTTTAGGAAAAAAAACTCAATTGTTTTTAACGTTTTTTTATTCATAAGCAATTAATAGTTTAATTAATATATTTTTTTAAACGGTGACTTTCAGATGACTGACCCAATGTTACACTACCTCCACACAAGTTTTTTCACTGGAGTAACAACTAGGTGAAAACCGAGGTGCGGCTCAAGATTGAACGCTACTCGGTGCATTTGTTACAATCATTGCCCAGATACCGTAGAAAATAATGAGGAGAGTAGAAATCAAACCTGAATCATACAAAACACTAAGTATTTCCCCAACCACTCTATCATTGTCTCATTAGGATAGTTTAACTAATATTTTTTTTTGAACGATCAACGAAATTTATATATCACCTAAGCTAGCGGGGGTACTAGCAAAAACGCCCAAACATAAGACAGTCACCAAACATCAATATTAGTTTAACTAATATTGGTTCTTGGTTTTGTTTCTTTTTGAAAAGATGCAAGTAAAGTCAAACAAATCACCTTCCACTTTTCTTTTCCCCCTTCTTTTTAGGCCAATGTTTTTGAAAAAGAAAAGTCAAAAGAAAAGATGCTATATTAATATATTTTAAAATCAGATTCGAATCAAATTAAAATGACTTAACATTTGGCTTAGGCTATTTGGACACCCAAGGAATCTAATTTGACACCCTGGTCACACATCGTATAGAGCTATACGATGAATATAAGGTACAAAAAGCTGGAAACACTGACTCCAAGGCAAGTACATCTGCAACCTCGTACTTATATGCCTCGTATAAAGCTATACGAGGCATATAGGGTTAACTTTTTTAATTTTTTCATACTTAGGGTTTTTGGAATATGTGGGCCTGATATTTCAAATATTGGGCTATACGAGGGCAATACGAGGATTTTTTTTTTTTTTTTTTTTTGAACGTGCAATAACAGTCTGATACATATCAGTCTGATACAACCACATGATTAAAAGTCATGAAGTTGCTAATCTCAATCTCCACTATATTCCCTGGTAAAAAGATAATCATCTTCACCCCTTGAATTGACTGTTCTTAATACGTTAATATCAGTCTAAATTTATTATGTATATTTTTAGAAGTTGAATTGACTCTTCTTAATACGTCAATATCAGTCTGAATTTATTACGCATATTTTTCGAAGTTGAATTGAGTTTTCTTAATACGTCAATAACAGTCTTAATTTTTAACGTATAATTTTCGAAGTTGGGTTTGTTTTTTAAACATTGTTTCTATTTTTTAAATAGTTTTGATTTGTAGCTATTGTATATACATCACAAAGATATATAACTTAAGTTGATTTGTAACTGAATAACTGATCAAGAACTATTAACAACAGTAAATAAACATCACAAACATAAATATCTGAACTGAATATATACATATCAACTAACAAGTTCATACAATAGAAGTCATAATAGTACTGAATACATACAAAATAACTGAAGCATAGAAAATAAAAAACTAATGATCTGCATCATCTGGCCCACGTGGCGCTGGTGGTGGCCGTGGTGCTGGTGGGGGTTTGACTGGTAATCCTGCTTGCTGTCTCCTCTCTGCCTCCGACTCAGCCAGCCACGTCATCCAGTCTAGAATAGCGTCATGACCACGGCGCATCTCCTCCTGATCGCGACGCAGATCACGAATACTGCGCTCCATACGACGCATCCTCTCTACAACATCAACAGGGGCACCCCGGTAAACGTGAGCCGGGTACTGAGGTGGCTCTCGAGGCGCCGGGTCATCCTCTACCTCTGGCTCCAGATCAACCTCAAACGGACCATCCACGTCCTCCACCATATCCTCCTCAATATCCCAAGGGTAAGGTGGGATGACCTCCGGTAACTCCACCGGCACAAAAAGCTCTCCCTCGGCGTTCTTAAAACGCCGACCCATCCCAGCGAACTTGCGCGTAACGCGCATGCCAATGATCGTCCTACGATCCAACTGAGATGGCTGGAGCGGAGGACGCAAGTGGGGGTCACCATCGGGCAGAAGCCCCAAGTGACGAGCGAGGATGGTGACATACGCACCACCGTATAAATCTCCCCGCTGCTGACGTTGTATGGCCGAGGAAAACCACTCCGCCATACAACGCGCGAGCGCGCACGGCCTCCGATATAATAGACAGTAAAGATAAAAGAGGTCCGTCCTCGTGCACCACTCGCGGGAGGGCTGGCGTGGCTGGATCGACGTAGCGATCAACCGGTGCATATATCGGTGGAGGGGGTCACGAATGGCGGTCACCCTGCCCTTGTCCTTCTGAAACCGGCGACCAGGAGCTATGACCGCCCAAAACCCAAGCAACGTAGGCCTAGACGCCGCGCGTATAGCATCTCGATATAACGCGGTATCCGTCTCAGGCTCCGTGTAAAACCCCAGACGGCACGCGAACGAGCGTAGGGACATCCTGAACGTCTGCCCCGCAAGCCGGAATGTGATCTCGAAGAAAGGATCCTCGGGATCATCGTCCTCCTCTGGTCGATCTGCTGGTCGTGGGGTGAAAGTAAAGGAAGACAAGAACTCCACGGTCAGCTCCCGAAACGTCGGAGTATGGGCACCATCAAACATACGGCTCCAGGGCGTATCAACGCCGATGATATCACGTGCCCGGGCCAGCTCACCAAACTCTTCCAACGCAGTATAAGAAACGGAGTTGTGAGCCGCGACCTGCATTATGTTAATAACAATAACAATAATAACAATAATAACAATAATAAATAATAAAGAATAAATAATAATAATAATAACAATAATAAATAATAAAGAATAAATAATAATAATAATAATAACAATAATAATAATAATAATAATAATAATAATAATAATAATAATAATAATAATAATACCTGCATCCTCCTAAGCTTCTGACAGCGGTGCCACGCCTTGCTGCCAGCAGGAAACTCCAAGTACGGGTGACCCAGAAGTGGGTCAACCTGTCGTGGTGGCGGCGGTGGTGGTCCTCCTCCCTCCTCCCCGTCAAAGTCCGCGTCCTCGCCATCAAATATATCCGCCATACTACGTAATTTTAAAAAAATATGTTATTTTTTAAAAAATAATGAAATTTTAAAAAAATAATGTTATTTTTTAAAAAATAATGTTATTTTAAAAAAATAATGTTATTTTAAAAAAATAATGTTATTTTTTAAAAAATAATGTTATTTTTAAAAAAATATGGTATTTATAAAAAATAATGTTATTTTTAAAAATAAATATTTTTTAATAATATTTTTGCATATATATTATTATTGTTATTATTAAAGTAAAAGATTAATAAAATTAAAAAAAAAAAAAACAATGAATGAATATGCATCGTATTGCCCTGTATGATGCATATTCATTCATCTTCAACAAACAAACCCAGATCTGTTCATCTTCTTCAGCCCCAATATCAAGTTTCATGAATGAATATGCCTCGTATTGCCCTGTATGAGGCATATTCATTCATCATATCCACAATAATCCCATCTAAGTTCCCCAATTCAGCCCCAAATTCAAGCCCCACTAATCTAACCTATATCAATTAATCAATAAATCTAACCAATACGTGTGAAAAAATAAAGAAAACATACCTTAATACACTGATGATCCACCAACGTTCGTGTTTGAGGGTGTGTTTGATCGTTTGTGTGTGTGTTTGTGTGTGTGTTTGTGTGGTTCGTATGGCAGATCTGAGCCTCGTATTGGGGCTGATATGGGTCTCCCTACGACTCGTATAGAGCAATACGAATCATATAAGGGTCCAGTATTGGTTGCCAGCCCAGTATCAACCCAATACTAGGCCTGTTATATGTCTAGTATTGGGCTATACGAAGCATACTTAGGAATAAAAAAATACTAATTTTGCTTTAAAAATTATAAAAAAAATATATAAAAAGTAATAATTATAATCAATAATCAATAATCAATAATCAATAATAAAAAATAAATAAATAAGGGTAATCAATTTTAAATAAATAATAATAATAATCAATATTAATAATACTAATAATATTAATAATAATCAATAATAAAAAATAAATAAATAAATAATAATAATAATAATCAATAATAAAAAATAAATAAATAAATAATAATAATAATAATCAATAATCAAAAATAAATAAATAATAATAATAGTAATAACAATAATAATCAATAATCAATAATAATAATAATACCAATAATAATAAACATTAATCAATATTAATAATAGTAATAATAATCAATAATAATAATATTTTTTAAAGTTAGTTTAATATATTTAAAAATTTATAAAAGATAAAAAAGAAAAACACCTATGGGGTTTAGACAAGTCCAACTGTATAGAAACAAAGCCAACATCTTTAAAACCTAACAAAAGAAGCTAAACAAAACCAAAAAACCGAAAACGCATCCTGTCGGTGACAAAAACTGAGAATTTTTGTCACATTGGGTTGACAATAATAAAACTAATTTTCTGTAATTTTTTTATATTTTTTTAAGTTAGTTTAATATATTTAAAAATTTATAAAAGATAAAAAAGAAAAAGGAAAAAACAAAGGTATGCTTCGTATAGGCCAATATGAGTCATATAATGGGCCACGTATTGGGTTGATACTAGGCTTTGTCACCAATACTGGACCCTGCATATAAGGGTCCAGTATTGGTGACAAAGCCTAGTATCAACCCAATACGTGGCCCATTATATGACTCATATTGGCCTATACGAAGCATACCTTTGTTTTTTCCTTTTTCTTTTTTATCTTTTATAAATTTTTAAATATATTAAACTAACTTAAAAAAATATAAAAAAATTACAGAAAATTAGTTTTATTATTGTCAACCCAATGTGACAAAAATTCTCAGTTTTTGTCACCGACAGGATGCGTTTTCGGTTTTTTGGTTTTGTTTAGCTTCTTTTGTTAGGTTTTAAAGATGTTGGCTTTGTTTCTATACAGTTGGACTTGTCTAAACCCCATAGGTGTTTTTCTTTTTTATCTTTTATAAATTTTTAAATATATTAAACTAACTTTAAAAAATATTATTATTATTGATTATTATTACTATTATTAATATTGATTAATGTTTATTATTATTGGTATTATTATTATTATTATTGATTATTATTAATATTATTGATTATTATTATTATTATTATTAATATTATTATTATTATTATTATTATTATTAATATTATTATTATTATTATTATTATTGATTATTATTATTATTATTATTATTATTATTATTATTATTATTATTATTATTGATTATTATTATTATTGATTATTATTATTATTATTATTATTGATTATTATTAATATTATTGATTATTATTGATTATTATTATTATTATTATTATTATTATTATTGATTATTATTATTATTATTATTGATTATTGATTATTATTATTATTATTATTATTATTATTATTGATTATTATTAATATTATTATTATTATTATTGATTATTATTAATATTATTATTATTATTATTATTATTATTATTATTGATTATTATTATTATTATTATTATTGATTATTATTATTATTGATTATTATTATTATTATTAATATTATTAATATTATTATTATTATTATTATTATTGATTATTATTAATATTATTAATATTATTATTATTATTATTGATTATTATTAGTTGTATTCACAAATGCAAATAAAAAACATAAACTAAAACCAAAATGAGTTTTATAACACATAGGAGGCGGTTCTACATACAAAATTACCGACGTAGCGGTCAACCTTAATAACTAAGACCAACCTCCTATTTATAACACATAGGAGGCGGTTCTACATACAAAATTACCGACGTAGCGGTCAACCTTAATAACTAAGACCAACCTCCTATTTATAACACATAGGAGGCGGTTCTACATACAAAATTACCGACGTAGCGGTCAACCTTAATAACTAAGACCAACCTCCTATTTATAACACATAGGAGGCGGTTCTACATACAAAATTTGAACCTGTCGTTTTGACTTTTATTTCCTCCCCATCGAGGTTCATCTGCAGCGACACGGTCGTTTTGACTTTTATTTCCTCCCCATCGAGGTTCATCTGCAGTTTGAACCTGATCCGGAGCTCTTATTAGCGTCGTTTCGACCTTTATTTCCTCCCCATCGAGGTTCATCTGCAGCGACACGCTGCATAAAGCGAAAAAGGACAACCTGCCTGCACGTCGTTTTCGACTATAGTAGGAAAGTCATCAAATGTTGCGGTATCCGATGGATCATCATCATCTCGACACGATGCATAAAGCGAAAAAGGACAACCTGCCTCCACTTCGTTTTCGACTAAATATGGAAAGTCATCAAAAGTTGCGATTGTTGGATCCGGGGGATCATCATCATCTCGAACTTCAATCGTCATTGCTACAATAATAAATACATAATAAATAATAATAACAATAAATAATAATAAGAATAATAAAAACAATCAATAATAATAACAATAATATATAATAATAATAATAATAATAATAATAATAATAATAAAAAAAATATTTTCGGATAATAATAATAATAATAATAATAATATATAATAATAATAATAATAATAATAATAAAAATATTTTCGGATAATAAAAATATTTTCGGATAATAATAATAATAATAATAATAATAATAATAATAATAATAATAATAATAATAACAATAAAAAAAAAACGATTCGGGTATCCCTCGTATTGGCTTGTATGAGGCATATTGATAGTCAAAATTTTATAAAAAATCCAAAAAAAAAACAAGAAAACCGGTTTATAAAAACTAATCAACAAACAATATCAAGAATATCAACAATCTATCCTAATATTGATAAAATTAGCTAAAAATCACATACCTTAGATCCAGGCAATGAATCGGGTGTGTTTGAAGAGGGTCGGGTCAGCTCTGTTTGACTCGGGTGTGTTTGATTCGGGTCGGGTCGATCTGTGGGTGAGAGGTTTTGTCTGGATGTGTTGACTCGTATGAGACCAACAGCCTGCGTATTGGGGATAATATGGACCAAGGTATGCCTCGTATAGACCTATACGAGGCATATAATGATCAAATCTCGAGGCAAGTGGTTGACAGTTGGATCTGATGGGATATGGACAGACATGTGTTTCGTATTGGTCTATACGATGAGCTATACGAGGGCAGCATATGAAACGTATTGAACAATACTTGTCATATAAGGGTCTCGTATAGGGTTCAAGCCTCATATCAGCCTAAATGTGGACCCTTATATGCCTCGTATAGGTCTATACGAGGAATATAAGGGTCTCGTATAGGGTTCAAGCCTCATATCAGCCTAAATGTGGACCCTTATATGCCTCGTATAGGTCTATACGAGGCATATTGTCACTTTTTTTTTTTTTTTTTTTTCAGCTAGTAACTATTAAAATACATACTTTTTTTTTAGTAACTATTAAAATACATTATTATTATTAATATTATTATTATTATTATTATTATTGATTATTATTAATATTATTAATATTATTAATATTATTATTATTATTATTATTAATATTATTAATATTAATATTATTATTATTATTATTATATATTATTGTTATTATTATTGATTATTATTATTATTGATTATTATTATTATTATTATTATTATTATTATTATTATTATTATTATTATTATTATTATTATAGGTCTATACGAGGCATATTGTCACTTTTTTTTTTTTCAGCTAGTAACTATTAAAATACATACTTTTTTTTTAGTAACTATTAAAATACATTATTATTATTAATATTATTATTATTATTATTATTGATTATTATTAATATTATTAATATTATTAATATTATTATTATTATTATTATTATTATTAATATTATTATTATTATTATTATATATTATTGTTATTATTATTGATTATTATTATTATTGATTATTGATTATTATTATTATTATTATTATTATTATTATTATTATTATTATAGGTCTATACGAGGCATATTGTCACTTTTTTTTTTTTTTCAGCTAGTAACTATTAAAATACATACTTTTTTTTTTAGTAACTATTAAAATACATAATTTTTTTAGTATACAAAAAATTGAAAATTAACTAATAAAACACATAAAA